>CAEFZX010019744.1:0-134594 GCA_903066825.1 Alfaro cultratus | reverse complement strand
TTTAAAGTTTAATCAGTAATACTTTTATAACAAATTTATGTCAGATCATGATTTCTTGGTTAATGTCAAGTTGTCATAAACAGAGACATTTTGAATAATGTCAACTTTGTATTAAAGTGTCATGATTTACTGAATGACACTTTATGACAAGAGTAATAAATATTCATGAAGACTTACTCATGTTCATGACAGGAGTTATGACATGTTTATGACAATGTCATGACTGTCTTATTCACAACCCGTCAAATAAAGTGTTACCCATTTCTTCTAAGTAAAAAGTTAAAATAAAATCTGCTGCTAACATGACAAGGTGACAAGAAGACTTTATTAATCTGTCAACTTTTTAAAATAATTGGTTGCTCTGGATTTTATTTCTGACTATCAGAGTAAAGTTGGCATTTATGTGTAACAGAAAAAAAGAAAAACTATGCTTAGTTTTTGTTCTGTTTCAGTTTTGCGGTACTTCGTGTCGAGCTAGCGAATAAAATACATTCCATATGGTTGTAATGTGACAAATTGTGAAAAGATAAAGTGGATATAAATACATCGCTGCTGTTTGCAGTTTATTTTCATTTCTTCTATAGACCTTGTTTTTTCATTTTGTGCATTTTTTCCTTTAAATCACCCTATTCAGTTGAACATTACTTCTTTTAATAACAGTACATGTTGTAAATTTGCCCTTGCTGTACGCTTTTTTATTCCTATTTTTCAGTTTTTATGTCTATATATGTATTTTTTACCTTCGCATGAATTCACAGGCTTTGACATAATGCTGAATTTTCCCACTGTGGGAAAATACAGAACATTTCTTTCATGGTCGGTTATCTGACTCAAATATTAAGATCTTAAGGCATTTTTTAGATATTTCTAAACAAATCTGTAGTTGTCAACTTTACTATGAAACTAATTGACTCTTGTGGTTTTACTGTTTTCAGATGAAAAACTCCTACAATTAGTTTAAATATGGGGAACAGGATTAACATAAAGACTATAGAATGGCTGCTATATTGGGATTTGATTTAAAAAACAGATCATTAAATTACCTCTAACTTACATACAGAATATAATTTTTTTTAATGCACTAGTTAAATCTTTTCCTACTTATTGAAACAAATTGGTTAAAGACTCCCCAACACCTCCATGTCCCAGTTTTCTCCTGTCCTCATAATGCGTTGACGTGTTTCTGGGATGGAAACTGCTAACTGCTGATTCAGGCTTCGAGTTAAACGCAGCCTGGCAGCAGACGGCAGCCGAACTCTGAGGCCAGACGTGACTCACCGGACTGAGGGAACATCCAGCCTCAAGCTTCACTCCTGCACACAATGTAGCAGTAATCCTGGGCCCGCTCAGTGGCTTGTGTCAACATCTACAATTTTGGCTACTGGGAATATTTCCCTTCTCTTCCTCAGAGCGTCAGAGTCTCAGTTATTCAGCTCAGAGGGAACAGATCAGCTGAGATCCTGCTGCCTAGACTCCAACGTCTGCTAAAACTTATAACGGATGAGACAGCGCTGGCTTGGTACTGTATTATTAAAGGGGATCTATTATACAAAATTCACATTTTGCACGTTTTTGTGCTTTTGTGGGTCTCAGCTGCTTCTGAAAACACTTACAAAAACACACAGCTGTTATTTGGCAGTAGGTTCATGTTCTTTTGTGTCTGAATAAAGACCCATATAAGAAAACTGGATGGAACGTCACAGATTAGCAGGCACTGCTTCACCAAGTAACCTTATCAAAGCCCAGCCTGTTACCTAGCAACCCCAGTGGAGTTCCGCCCATCACCTAGCAACCAAAGCAGCTCCGGCACGTTTGGTTATATGGTTTTGCTGTACAATGGCTGCTGGAAAAGACAACGGTTTTACCAATCAGAAACATTCTTGTTTGTTGTGCAGGAGGCCCCATTTCTGCTTTTCAAAGATCAAGGGGTACTCTGCTGTTACCTAGTAATCCAAGCGGAGCTCCAGCACATTCGGTCAGTTAGTTTTACTGCTGTAATTGCTCTACAATGGCTGCTGTTCTGTTGTCGACTTAGGAATCAGAAACCACTTCCTGCATTCTTGTTGGCTGTGCAGGAGGCTCCACTTCTGCTTTTCAAAGATGTAACGATGTACAATTGTGCATCCGTTTGCAGCTACTTTCACATCCGAGTGTAAACGTTGCGGTATGGCCAGCAGCATCTCCCTTGGATTAAAAGGATATTTAATTTTCTCTTCTATTCTATGACTCAGATGTTGAAAATGTTGACAGAAGTTTAAAGTATTTGCTCTATTGTTACAGGTTATAGTTAAAACATCTCATTCTGAAAGCAGCTCAAAATAGGCTGAACAAAATCTCATCATCTAAGAAGGATTTTGTGATTTGTTTCAGATGTTAGACGTATCCTAACCTGTTCAGAGATCACCAGATGTATGCATGTAGCTACTGAGCTGTTACTACATCATGAAAATAGAGATATATATCAAGTAAATCCTGTTTAGAGACAGAGAAGATGTTATTCTGAGTTTGGCTGGTTGAGTGAATACCTTCTGCAGCTCCGTGACGTACTGAGCCACCATGAAGGCTGGCAATGCAGTGAAGCTTTCAGGTGTGGCAGCAATGTGAGAGAACATCCTCTCCGTCAGCCTGGAGCACTGCAGATACACGTCACCGTCCGCACCTGCAGAAAGAAACATGTTGATTTTCTAACTGGGTTGAGTGACTTGAAACGTGTATTTTTAGCTAAAGCAACTGAGGAATCAGGTTTCAAAGGATTCCTCTTCTTAAAGTCAAAGTCACTTTCCCCACAGCAAAATTCAAGCACTTTTCAAGGTAAGTTTTAAAACTTCTCCAGCACCAAGCTTTATAAAAAAAATAATACAAATGGACAAAAAAAACTAATATATTATGTTATTTAATAGTCATCAATAATGTTTTGTCAGCATATTCTACAGCAGGGAGAAGATAAACTGAAATATAACAAATTTTTATGTTTTGAAATGCATCTCTCTATAAACCTGACTGATCAGTGAACAAAACACTAATTTAACAAAATCCCCTAATTTCAACAGCGTAATATAAAGTATAAAATATTCGCCAACATTTATTTCAATCACAACGACCTTGAACACACACAAAGAAAACTACAACAAAAATCTCACCAAGTTTTCTGGCATTTAATAAATATAAATAATTTTGATATCTCAAACTAAGCTGCAACAAAAAAAAATTTATCTGATTTAATTTCAGGCAGTGAGAAAAAAAATCAGTTTTTTTATTAAATGTAAATGTTTTAGGCTTTTAATCAAGAGTTTAAATGCAGTTTATTATAAAACTGAGCATTTTGAATATGCAGAAATCAAACACTTTTCAAACCTTCAGAACACCTGATTGAAATTTTCAAGAATTTCAAGCACCTGAATTGTACCAATCTTGTAAAGTAGGTCCTTTAATGTTTAAAATCACAGTGAAAGACTCAAACACAGCTGGTTAAATCATGAAATTTTCAAAAATAAAAGATTAGAAAATACTTTCTCAGTATCTTTCATACGTACTCTGACTTGTGCGTATAAAAAAACGGTATGTCTGTGACTAACGAGAGATTTCTGTTAAAATAACGAGGCAGCAGCCCAGCGGTAAACCACAGGCCAGACCAGGACTGTGTGAGTAATTCACTGGCAGCTCTCTTGTTCCAAATCAAAAGAAACAATTTCACCTTGAAGTCTTGAGGACATGATTTACCTCAGCAGCTAACAGCTTTTCATCAAACTCTCAAGTGAAAATGCCTGAATTAGTGGTTGGATAAATCATGTTAAAGCAGCAGCTGAACATTAGTCTGCAATGTCTAGGCCTTTCCATGCTGTGCAGGAAGAACATCAAATCATTTCACAGTAATCAGTTACAGAGTTACGCATATAAATTCATTTGTTAACTTTAATTGATAAAATAGGACCAGAAATGCATGGATGGATAATCTGAAAAGTGTGGCCTTTAAGTTATTTCTCTGACTATTCTTCTTCTTGGCTGGCTTGTCAGTCAGACTACTGGTGGTCCGCGGGCGCCCCCGGTGGTCTGTAAGGTACTGCATGTAAACAACCAGTTATTTGCCGTGACGTTGGCTCAAAGTGCTATGCTGCAGCTAGCTTACCAAAGGATTGTGTTTAAAAATAATAATGTATTTGTGACCTGGCTTAAAACCAGGTCACAAAAACGAAAGCATGAAGATACAGGTGGAAAGTTTCTCAGGGTGAGTTGAAGAACTTTTATTTTTGAACATTATTACGATATGTAGCAGATCTCTGTGCTGAGTACCATCTGACGAAGGGTTGAGCAGTGCTGCGCCCCATGCTGACTAACTGCATCTAAACACCTAAAATAAAATTAACATTTTACACATTTTATACTTCCATTTGGATTTTTACTGCTTCAAAAACAGCCTAAGCACTTTAAAACAAAACAAAACACCCAGATGTTTCTTGGAAGCAAATTAATGACTTTTGGTGTCTGGAAAAAAACCTGCCAAATGTTAAGTCACAATCGTTGGGGAGTCCATTGCTACCTAGCAGCACATTTAATGTACAATGGCTGCTGGAGAAGACAAGTGTTTTGTTGTTGACTTAACATTCAGAAACCACTTGCTGCATTGTTGTTGGTTGTGTAGGAGGCTCCATTTATGCTTTTCAAAAATGTACGGTTGTGTGTTGTGTGTTTGCAGCCATTTTCCCAGGAGTGTAAATGTTGAGTTGAGGGTCATGGCCCCCGTAGCAGCTTGTTTGGATTTAGAGAGACAAGACCCTAAAACAACTCAAAATGGGAAGAACTGATCAGACTAAAATCTCATTATCTAAGAATGATTTTGTGTAAAAAAATGTAAAGAACGTGTTTTGTTTAAGCTATAGACCTTAAACAAGTAGTTTAAGGAACTGTAACTTGTTCAAGGAAGCGCAATAAGTCGTCTTTAATGTCTCCTGTGTTTGAAAGGCGATGTGTGAATAACATCGGGTTCAGGTACCTGCATAGGTGTCTCCTCTCTGCCGACCTTCCTGCATGATTGACGACACCAGCCGATAGAAGACATTCAGGAAGGATGGAGCGGCCCTGGAAATCACCTGGAGACACACAAGTGCACACAACTGCATCTAGGCCTTTCCCAATAAATCAATTAA
Organism: Alfaro cultratus; assembly: GCA_903066825.1. NCBI lineage: Eukaryota > Metazoa > Chordata > Actinopteri > Cyprinodontiformes > Poeciliidae > Alfaro > Alfaro cultratus. The sequence continues at coordinate 129,450 of CAEFZX010019744.1, read as the reverse complement.
TCACATCATAAATTAAAACAAGCTCAATAATTCCAATTTTCATGATTTATTGTTTCTTTCTTCACACCCAATACTGGATGATGAAAGTCGTCAGTCTTGTGCTTCAGTCTCAATTATCACCTTTTTTTTTTCCCCACCAGGGGGCTTTTTGTGGGCTCTAGTGTCCCTTATTTTGACAGTAGGCTGACAGGAATGGGGTAAGAAGAGGGGGGAAGACATGCGGTAAATGTCGATGGGTCCGGGAATCGAACCCGCGACGGCCGCGTCGAGGACTCAGGGCCTCCAAGTGTGGGTCACGCTAACCCCTACGCCACCACGGCACGCCCCATTATCACCATTTTTTTAAGGATAATTTTGTTTACACAAATTTCATAATTCACTGTTATTTGTTGTTTCTGTTTTTTTATTTAAACTGTCTCCCAGTTCCACTGTTAAATTTTCATTAAAATTTAAAGTGTATTGATCTTTGAGAATGTGTTATTACGCTGTTAACTTTACATTACTTGAAAATGGTCTCAAAACAACAACAGGGTTTCCCCCAGAAAACTTACTAAGCCAGGTGCTCGGGGCGCTAGGACATTCATCCAGCGGCCCATCGTGTTTTTTGAGTTAAAAAATGTTTAAAGTTGACAGGAAATTTGAAAATATCACTTGATAGTTATGAATTATTGCAAGACTGGAGGATTCATACCTAAACACCAACAATAAAGTCTTTAAAAAAAGCCAATGATTAAAAAAACTAAAATAAATAAACAATGTTAAGCCTGGTGGGGGCACAAGTAAAGCCTTGAGGCCCGCCAGGCTTATAATACAATGTGGGAAACCCTAAGCAATTACTGAACAATTTATCGTCCAGTACAATGTGTTATTGTGACAAGTCAAAGTGCACTGTTCTTTGTTAGTGGTAATGTTTTTCTCCTCTTTAGTTAAAGACTATAACAATTTAACAAAGAGCTAAACAGATATCGCTAATATTTGCAGGATTTTGTAGAAGTGGTGGGAAAATATTCATTTGTACGAATCCTTGTTGGCTTGTAAACCAGGACTAAACACAAAAAAATAGACGACGAAATACTTTGACACAGTGAAACATTGGTGTTTTTACTTAAAGTTATGATGCGAAAGTGTCCTGCTGGCCCAAACCGAGCTGTAAGCTCATTCCTGCTGTGACAGATGAAGGTAAAGAGCAACAGGAAGAATATAAACGAGGCCAGGATGAAGTCACCGGCCCAGGTTGGAGCTCAGCAGTGGTTTCCATTGACTTAAACATGCCTCATGCCAACCCACTACAGTCTCCTCTCTCTACAACACGCCCATACTTTGCATTTTGAACCAGACCCTGTCCTGTGTCCTGATCCAATCAAGCACTTTAACCCTTCATCTCCAGCTTCCTTCCTCATTTCCACATCTCTTCCTCTTTAAAAATTATTCTGCTTTCTTTTCGTCTCCTCTCCTTTTCTGGTGTATTTTCTCTTAGCAAACATCTGATAACACTTAACTGGTTCCTGGCCCATTTAATTCATAGCAGCTGCATAGTTTCAATTCTGCTCAGTTCTTGTTTTTGAAAAAACAATTTATAGAGTTAAAAAAAGAAATCCTATCAGCACAAAGGCAACAAAATCTATTGTGTGTGTGGTTATAATCTAAATGTTTCAGTTTAAGGGGAAAATGTTCTTTTTAACTGAGCCTTTGGGGCAAAATGCAAACTTGTAGAGGAGCTGAAAATGAACATCACAAGGTTTCCATGCTGGTGAAGTACAACTGTAGTGAGCTGCAATATCCTCTGGTTGGAAGTGAAATTCCTGAGTGGAGTGTCCTGAGGGCTCAGCAGCAACACATAGCACATTTTCATCATATTATAGAGTCAAAGCACCGAAATTCACTTCCAACACATGAGAGCAAACAAATGGTTTCTTATGCAGAACGCAGCAATATGTACAGTCTTAACATCAAGAACACAAACACAGACATTTTTAAGCTTACGTTAACAATTAATCTCTAAAAAGAGAGACATGTGAATCTGACCAGGTTTTGTCTCTAAGGAGAGGATAACGCCTCAGGGTTCGTAAACTTCAAGCATTTTCAAGGTACTTTTCCAGCACCACACAAAAAAAGCAATATTAATGAACTAAAAACAGAGTTTTAATTCACTGCTTACAATATAATTTACTACTGCTACTATTAGGGGTGAACCAATTTATCTGTGCCGAATTCTTTAATTTTGGGAGATCGGTGATAGGCCGATACTTACACGTGAAGCCGATCTTATTTACCTGAGCAAAGCTCTAGAAATCATCCTCTGTCTTCTTCTGCTCTGCAGTGAGAGGTTTGACCGACCCACCAGTTCATGGTTGCATGTTTACCGTTATCAACAGTCTCTCCACTGTTTCCCACTCAGCGACTTTCTTACTATATTTATCAACATTTCAGACAAAAAAAAAATGGAATCGGCAGGTAAGGCTTTTTAAAGATCAATAATCGCGATCGGCCTAAAAAACGCAATCGGTGCGCCTCTGGTTATCATTAATAATGTCTTTTGAAAGATTTCCACATCCTCTAGTTAAAGTTAAAATGCAACATTTTATGTTTTGAAAAGTCTCTCATAAACACACCCTATTGACCTGAGTCAAAGAAAACACCAATTTAACAAAAAAATCTTGAAACGTCAGTAAAGTTGTTTAACGCATAAAATATAAGCCAGATTTTATTTCAAATACAAAGACCATTAGGAATAATAAATTTAAATTATATTGCAACAATCCAAACAAATCCTATTAAGGTTAATAACCTTCTTGTTTAAGTTAAATGAAATGCTTAAATACACAAAGAAATTCACTAAAAGAATCTCAAAAAAATTTTCTTATTAAGTTTTCTGGGATTTAGTTAATTCAAATAATTTTGGTAATTCTAACTAACCTAAAACAAGAAAGGTTTGGTCTGCTTTAACTTTTAAGTTTATTATTATTTTTTTCAATTGAGAGAATAAATTATGGCCATCATTTGGACCTTTTAGCCCTAAAGATTAAACGTTTGGACAGCATCAGTGTTAAACTCCACCACAAAGCTTTAAACATAAATAAACTTTAAAAATCTAGATGCAGAAACTGATTAGTGCTTAGAAAGTGCAAAAACCACAAGTAACAACTAAATTTGAACAAAGACCTGTTTTCTTTTCTCCAACCTTTATGCCCTGCTGTAGGAGGAAGATGCTCAGCCTGTTGTTTCCTGGCAACAACTTCATTAATGTTTGGAGGAAAGTCCAGCGCTGTGGAAACTCATTTTGGAGGTGAGTCTTGTGTGCCGTCTTGTTTGTCTTTGTCACACAAAGTTACTCGCACAGGTCTGTACTACCTGCAGTATTTCTTCATCTGAAATTCTCTCCACATCAAAAATAAACGGGTTACTAATTGTTTCAGATAGTGCTCATAGTGCAGCGGGTTCAGTTTAACAGCAGAATGTTTACTTAGGAGCAAAGCGGGCCTGACTTGATTTGTGACAACTTGAAAACGCGAAAATTACCACAATTTTCTGAGCAGAGCTCATTATATAACATGTGGTGTAGGGCTGAAATGATTAATTGTGTTAATTGATTATTCAAACAACCAATTTAGCAATGACTGTTAACTTGACTATACAGATTCAAAAAAAGCCATTTGCTGAAAGAACACCACCAACAGAGCAGTAATTACTCTAAAATTGTGTCTAAGATAAAATAACCTTCTTTGTCTGTAAATATGTTTTACTGAGTTCCTCGAATGATGGATTTGGCTTCACCTGATTTAATTCTGCACAAAAAATCTATTAAGCATCCAATTATTAGTTGGTTAATTAAAAAATAGTCAACAGATCAGCCCTGCTTTGTACTGATGTTCAGGTTGCTAGGCGATGGCCTGGGCTCTACTGTGGTTGCTAGGTAACGAGCACTGCCTGCTGTTTTCTGTTGCTACATTCTACAGTTTTTTAAAATGGCTAATTTTCCAGACACCAAAAAACAGACTGGATGTTTTTTTTAATGCTTGGGCTTTTTTTTCTATTTTTCTTTTTTATAGAAACAGTTGAAACCCAAAAGGAAGTGTACAAATGTGCAAAATGTGAATTTAATAGCGCAAACAACTGTTTTATTACAAAGAAAGAACCACGTGAACCGAGGTGGTAACGTCAGATCCGGAAAACCGAGCTGTTTTCTCATTAAAATAACATTTTCTTATAATGTCTCTGCTATTATGATGACTGCATTCTTGTAATTAAACAAGAGAACTAGTTTTATTCCTTAAAATCAATAAACACAGAGTTTTGTGCCCGTCTACCTGGCGATGACATTGGATGATGGCGAACAGCGCCTCGTGGATGGCCAGGAATGCAGAGTGGTAAACGTTTGGGTTCAGGTGGTCGAGAGGCAGCGACTGCAGCGCTCCAAGAACCAGAACCACATGTTGAGGGTTGGAAATGCATCCCTCGCCTTGGCGCAACAGTGACGTCAACGCCGTCACCGTGGGAACTGTAAAAGGAAGCGTCAGCGCAAGATCCTGGCTGGCCGATCTCACCAAGAACTGCAACACAGAACGAGACAAGAACTGTGAAAAAATAAATGAAAGAAAAATATTCAGCAGTCAAGGCTTCCTCTTTATTTACACAGCTTAGAAGGATTACACGATCCAAAAGCATCAAAAAACATTATCTCTTAAATGCCATCTACTTGATTTGTGCCTGTACTTCAATAGAAAAGGTCAATGAGTACACACACACACACATACACACACACACACATACACACAAACTCACAAAACCGTTTAGGTCATTAAGTTGCTGTGTTATTTAAAACAGTTTCTGAGTTTCCAGTACACAGACAGTAAAACTGCTGATCTGAGAGTCCTGTCAGTTATTTCCGTGGTGTCATACAAAGCTTTACTGTGCGGTTTTACTTCTGTCTAAACCAAATAAAACACTCAGTCAGCAAGATTTTTAATCATTTTTTCAGACTTCACCTTAAAAAAGTCCTTAATGAAACCTCATTTTACTGATTTTACACCAGATTTCTGAACTCATGACTGCATATTCCTGAGTGAAACAGAAGTTTGAATAACTTCCTTCTAGTTTCTGTTAGAACTACAGAATTTATTTATGAAACTGTAACAACCACACACACAGAAGACAAGATGGCCACCATTTTAATCTACCAATTACTCCAGTATGTTTGGATTTTCCAAACAAAAGAAACTGGTTACATGTTTTACATTGGGGTAGGCCAGGTAGGACCTACCCCAAGGACGTAGAATTTTATCACAATATTTTGTGGTACTATTGTGGTAATGATAAAAATGATTGTGAAAAACTATTGCTACTTAGTTAACTGCATTCATATCACCACAAACACAATTACTGCTCAAGATATTAAACATTCCCATTAGAAATAGGTCTGTTCAGGATGCCATTTACCTAAAGAAGTGTGATTTATATCACAAAACTGAACACAAGTTTTGTGATATAAATCAAAAGTTTTTTGATTTAAGTCCAATTTAATCAAATTCTAAAAATTTACTCATGTTCCTGTGGAATAACCTGGAGGAAAATAGTAAAAATAGCTAAACAACAGTAAATCAAAGTCTTTATCATGATAAGAAATTTTCATAATAAATGATACACAATTTTATATTTATGTTGTATTAAATATATATGCATATACAACATTAATAAAATTATTTTTTCTTCAGTATGAAATATATATATGTGTGTGTGTGTGTGTGTGCGTGCGTGTGTGTATGTATATATATATAAGGCACTGACTTAATCATAATCATATTTACAAATATATACCCCCTGCATGTTATTGTTTACATAAGGAACTTTCGCGCATGCGGACAACGCTGGAGGGCAAAAAGACTATTCCTTTACATGTCATCCATAGCCGCGCTGCCGCCGTAGAGTAATTCCGTTAACTAAATCAAATTTGGACATGTAGATATTAATTTCGTGCTGTGCTTCACAGCAAAGGGAAAAACCGTTAAAGTATAACTCAAAACCACGTCTTTCTTGCTCTCTGTATCAGCGAAGCTACGAGCAGACTCGTTGCCATAGCAACTGACAAAAAAATGAACAAAAAACACTGAAATATCTTCCACACAAACAGCAGAACATTCAGTCTGTTGCACAGTTTTAAAGGCTTAATGTTTATTTTGCGATTATTAATATGTGATTGCTGTCTTAAGAGGAGAAAACTATAAATATATCGCTGAACTTGAGTATTTGGTTAGCTCCATGGCTAGCTCGCTGTTACTGTCTCTTACTCTGCAGTTGTGGAGTGACAATGTCTGGGATCATGAGCGCCCCCTGCCATGAGGCAAGAGAACTGCCTGCCTCACCTCCAATCTGTTCTCTGACGTTTCTGATCGTTCCTCAGCACACGAAACACGTCACACACACAGATGGTGACAAAAACACTGTACATTATATACATAAGCTAAATTATGGAAAATCAGTTTATATATTAAGTGCTTTTTAACCATTTTATTGGCGACGTACAGACAGGAGGAACATGCTCCCATAGAATGGCAGCCAGTGAAGTTAGCAAGCCACGTCTGCAGAGAAGGAGAGGCATCTACAGGAAGAGCTGAAGAAGATGAAAGAGTCTTACCAGGAACTAAACAGCAATAATCAAACTTCTGTTAAAGTCCTGGTACAACAAGCAGAGTCGCTAAGTGACAACGAAGAAGCTCATGCTGAAGTGTTGAAGATGAACCAGACACTTTATGCAGATTTAGAAGCTGAGAATGAGGCTCTTCGTCAACAACTGTCATTCCTACAAAACGCCACCAGAGAGACAGAGACATGTCTCCAGAGCGAGCTGGACCAAGTCAAAGAGGCAAACCTGGAAATGACCAAGAAATTCGAAACAGATGTTTTAACCCTTAAGAAACGAATGTGTTCACTGGAGCGGGAGTTGAAAGAAGACACAGAATCTCATGCTGAGATGGCGAAAATCAACAAAATGCTTTACGCAGAGCTACAGGCTGAGAACGAAAGTCTTTGTCAAAAAATGGCTCCAATGCAAGACGCTTCCAGAGAGGCAGAGAGATGCATCCAGAAAGAGCTGGACCAAGCCAAAGACGCAAATCTAGAAATGGTTCAGAAGTATGAAGTCGATATTTTAGCCCTTAGAGAAGAAATACAAATAATGGAGCAGGAGCACAGGGATGAGAGATATCGTCATGCGGAGGTTGAGATACGTAACGGTAAGAGAGCCAAATTCCTCCACGCCAAGAAGAACATGCTACAGAAGGAACTGAATGAAGCTAAAAGCAAGCTCTTTTTAAGTGAAGTAGAATATAAAAAAAGAGCTGGATGCATCGACAGCTGAAATTGAACGGCAACTTGCACGCAATCATAAGCTCTCTGAGGAGCTAAAACAGAAGGATCAGGAGATTGCTGAAGCGAAGGCTCCCCTCTCGGTAAAGAAGCCATTACTGAAAAAGCTTCGACATGCTCTGGGTTTGAGGAAACAGGAAAAATGGAAGAGAAAGGAGGCTGAAGAAAATGTGTAATGCACATGATGCACAGTGGCGCAGTTGGTAGCACTGTTGTCTTGTAGCAAGAAGGTCCTGGGTTCAATTCCAGGCCTTTTTTTCTGCATGGTGTTTGAATGTTCTCCCTGTAATGGTGGGTTCTCTCCGGGTACTCCGGCTTCCTCCCACAGTCCAAAAACATGACTGTCAGGTTAATTGTGTGTGTGAGTGTGTGTGCATGATTGTTTGTCATGTTTGAAGGGGATGAAAGGATGAAGGGACGATCTAAACCCGAGTGGTGTTCTGTTGGTGGACTTTTGTGCACTTACCATAGACAAAATTAAACTTAGTAAACTTAGCTTACAGAAACTTTTGATTATTTGATTTCATTTAATTATTTGTGTGTGTATATATATATATATATATATAGCAGATTGACACTTCATGACAGACACATTCAGGTTCATTATATCTCAAAATGGTGGTTAACATCAGTCCAGCAGCTTCTGCCCCACAGTTACAAAAAGCAACAGAAAAAAGGGGGAGGAGCAGTCAGTTACTGGTTGCTATGGTAACCACCAACTGCCAAGAGATAGAACTTAACAGAACTTAAAGCACCAATAAATGTCTGGAGAAACAACTCGTTGACTAAACATAATAGATTCAAAGAATAAATAAACACATTTTGACAAACTTCACATTTACAATGTTAAAATAAAACCCTGTTACATATATATACATATATATATATATATATATATATATATATATATATATATATATATATTCTTATTTTGAATGTCTATCTTCTTAGAAACAGCATCTCTAAGGACATTAGCTACCTTTAAGTCTTAATTCCTCATTAACATCATCCACACTGCAGAGTGTTTTGTCAACATGACCTGGTCATGTTGACATGTTGGTTATCACTGGATCTGGTTCAGTCCTTTAAATACCTCAGCAAAGACCTGGAGAAGAGTCTCTCTTTTCTCAGCATGTGAACCAGATCAACAAAAAGACTCAAAGTCCTCACCTTCTGAGGAAACTAAACGCTTTTGACTTCAGGTAAAAGATTTTAAAACAGCTCATGTATGAAATCCATCCTCATTCTGGTGCAGTTTCACTTCTTTAGTTACTCACCTATCCATGAAAAACTTTTAATTATTTATTATATGTCATCTATGGGAAGCCATCTGCAAATTAACCCCAATTTTCAATATAATCTACATCTATAGAAGGCACAGAAGAAATAAAAATGTGTATAAAAGTCACAGCAACCATATTTCAGAACAGGTTGATATTTTTGTGTCGTTTAGGAATGATTTATATTTTTACTTTTACTTCCTCTTCTTCTTCTTCTCTAAAATCAAACCAATCTGTACTTTGCAACCTGATTATGTACTGAACCGTGATTTCAGGGTACTGTTACAGCCTTACTGTCTAATGTGGCACCAAAGACAGTTTCATTTAAAAAAACTTTGCATAAAGTTTGCTTTTGTGGCTTTTTGTGCAACGTTAACATTTAATTTAATGTTTATAAAGTTTCTCATCTTCTTTGTCTTTGGTCACAACCTTCAGGTTTGGTTTTGGATGCTGTGGTTTTCTCATGTGGCTAATGTATTATTCCTTCAGATTTTGTTTTTCTACGGAGCCAGACTGTGTGTTTTTTTCCCCTACCGCCATTGCAGAAATGATCTGCGGAGCAAAGAGCCACAGCGCTTTGGAGCAGGTCTCTGGCAGCTGACAGCCGGACAGCAGCTCCACGGTGATCACTGCTGACAGCACCTCCTGCAAAACAGAAAAAAACAAACTGGGAATAACTTCAGTTTTTGAATATTTGAGGAAAGTTTTAGTGCATGGCATCTTCTACTCAAAATATGCTTTTGCATTCAAATGCATAAAAATAAACACTCCAACAGAGATCTTCAGGTTGAAAAATGTGAAACATTATGATTGCAAAGATTTCAAAGAAAATGTCAATTCTGAAATAATAGAGTAAGGCTGAAGCGATTAATCGGATTTACAGCAACCAATTTATTGAAATAATCGTCAACTAATTTAGTAACCAATTGTTAACTCAAAAAAGGCCAATTACTGAAAGAACAGCACATTCAGAGCAGTAATTAAGTCAAAACTGTACAAAAACATACGTATATTTTAAATTTAAGATAAAAAACAACTACTTTGTCTGTAAATTTTACCAAGAACTCCTCAAGTGGGAAAGTTTTAGCTTCACCTCGTTCAAATGCTGCTAATAAAATCTCATATAACCTTTACTGTACTGATAAGTCAAGCAGAAATGGTTGAGCTTTTCACATGTTGATCTTGTAAGTATATACTTTTAGCTGCAAATTATTAAGTTTCAGATAATATAATTATTTTCTTATTTAAAAGGAATTGAATTATATCCATTTTTAATGGCACAAAAAAGGCGTACATGGTTAAATGAAAAACTGCCATTATTTTAACTGATTGATCAATAATTAATTATTAAAACTATCATTAGCTGCAGTCATACATCTGTATTCAGATCAAGTGTAAGCCAATCACACAAAATCTCAATTTATGACAATAAACAGTTAAAGCAGATTAAATGCAAAACAGAAAAATCTAATTTATACCAGGGACATTTACAGTTAAATTAGCTCAAGTGAAAAACCCACTCTGTCTAACATCAATGAGAAAACATTACATTTAAGAAGCTGCAATGTGCAATAATGACAAAAAGACTAATTTAAACCACCAATGTGTGGTGTCTCTCATTCTGCTCAGTTTCACCTTCCAGTTTCCTGCCCTCAGCTTGTGAACATCCAGGCCTTCTCTGATCATCAGCAGAAGCATGTTGAACTGACTTGTGGTATTTTTCTCCACCAGGTGGCGCAACAAGTCCTGCACTTCTGGCTGCAGCTTAGCAGCATCAGTAGATGACAACCACGGAGCTGAAAACAAGTAAAAAATCAATTATTTTCTACTTTTTCATAACCTTCTAGACATTTGAGTGGAATAAACTAACCTTGAAACTGATTGAATAGAAGTTGGGTCTGATTATCTATAGGTTCCACTTAAAATAAAATACAAGGCTAAAACTGGCTTCTGCACTGCGAAAAATCTCTTGAACTTGTTAAAAAACAGAACCAGTCCTCTAGATTGAATGAAGATGATATTTAATTTGGTTGAAAATGTTCATCAAATTAGCAGTTTTAGGGATTTGTTTGGCACATTAGACCCAGTTTAGGAAGCACAGGTTCTAAAGGGTAATATGCTCCAGGATGGGTCTGCCTTCAGCCAGTAATTTAAAACCCAAAAACAGTCATCTGAAAATGTTACAATCGAGGTATCGTTTGGTATAAAACATGTAAATTTGAATTAAAATAAATGTAAAAACCATTGCATTTGTAAGCAGTAGTGGACGTTCCTCCTTTAGAAAACACATTTTGTCATAATTTTTTGTTTCCCATATGTTTAATCTCTTTTGGCACAGAAACCCATTTATTAGCCCACATTCATTAAATAAGTTCGAAAAATAAAAAAATAAAAGTTACTAATGTTGAGTAGCTTTAACATTTTTGTACTTCCATTTGTGTCTCAACTGCTTCTAAAATCAGCTCAAGCGCTTAAAAAAACCTTTTGTGTAAAGTCACAAATCAGCAGGCACTGCTCTTTGACCTACTAACCCCAGAGAAGCCCAGCCTGTTACCTAGCAACCCCAGCTGAACTCCGTCTTTACCTAGCAACCCAAACGGAACTCCAGCTAAAATCACATTGTCTAAGAATTATATTATGCACAAAAAGTAGTGAGCATGTTTTGTACAGTCCACAGATCTATCCTAACCTGTTCAGGAAATAATAATAAGCCACCTTTAGTGACTTATTAAGTATGATGACAAACTTCATTTTTTAAAAACAAATTTTATATCACTTATGGTTAATTTTTTAATACTTTGGATGGACTAGTTTGTCGACAAATAAGCAATTTTCTGTTGGGGATTAATAAAGTACATCTCATTCAAAAGTGTTACGATGAGATGAGAGTTTGTTAGTCGTAATAAAAAAATAACGAGCCTTCAGTCGTTAACTTTGTTATTCGACACGATTCTATGCATTTGAATTTACATTTGATATAAGATTTTACTGTTTGTTCCATTTACTTTTCAGGAGGTGGTCCACATTCTGGATGATCTGAAGGTAGAGCTCCTCCATCTCCTCTCCTTGCTCTCTCATCTTCTCCATTGCTTTATAAAACGCTGACAGGAAACGCAGCGAGCACACCAGGAAGTCCATGGGCCTCGGAGCTGAGCTCATTTCTCTCAGAATCTGCTGGCAGATGGCCTGATAAAGGTTACCGTGTGTCAGCGTACCGTTGCTCTCCAGTGATGCCACTTCACTCCGCAGCATCACCGTCACAACTTCCACAACAAAGGCTTGACGGAGGGCGCTGGCTGGCTGGGCCACTGCCTCGGAAAACACACTTTGGGGCTTCAGAGCAGACTCCACAGTTGGCCCCAGCAAAGAAGTGACCCTACTGAGTATTTCTGTTAAAGTCTGATCTATTGCTTTGTTTCTTCCCAAATTAGACATCATTGCTTGGGAGAAGGATGTCAGAGAAGCCAGGAGAAGATGGACAAACATGGACACTCCAGAAGTGGGCTGCTCGTTTAAGATTTGCTTACTGGTCAAGTAGGAACCAACCTGTTCCAGGTTGAGTCTAACGCTGCTATTTCTGGTTATAATCAGCTGAACTAATGATTTTATGAAGCCCTGCGCCGCGCTGACTAAATCCAGCCAATCGGAGGTGATTATGACTGCAGGTGTTCTGCAGCGCCGCAGGAGAGAAGCCAGAGCGGTCTGTAGAAGAGTCCCGCCGTGGACGAGCTTCAAAACACTCGGGAAGCCGATTCCCTCCAGCAGGCGAGTCAGAGTTCGGAGCAGCTTCCCGAAGAACGAAGCGTCCCCTCCAGATTCAGGAGGCTCTGGACGCACGGAGGTGGAGGTAAACGTGAAGAAGAGGAGTAGGAAGACGGAGGAGAGATCCTCAGAGTTCATCCCGTCTGGGTTGAGGTTGAATAAGATCTGGATCAAGTCGAGGAGCTCCTTGGTTTGCATGTTTGTTAGCAGAACAAAAACCTCGCCAGCTTTAAAAGACGCAGAGATATCCTGAACTACAGCCTCGGCGACCAGTGGCGAGAACACAGGCTCTGATCCAGGAGGAACCGACCCAGTTTCTTTCTCATAAACCATCAGAAATGAAGGTTTATGTTTGGGTGTAAGTCCCACTCTGAGAATGCCAATGATCCTCCGAACGATGGAGCGAACTGTAGCAGAGAAGACCGACGGCAGCTCTGGGAAAACTTTGCTCAGCGCAAGCTGCGAGGAAACGGAGGAGAAACTCAGACTTCCAGGAAGCTGATCTCCGGACCGTTCCACGTCTCTGTGAATCAACGAGCCCACCAACACGTCTGCTACGTCTCTGACGTCTTCCTCGCTCATGTGGAGAACAATTAGAGGCAAGTTTGACACAACAACAAACCAGTGAGCAGCAGGGTAAGTGCTGACATTCACACCGCCTATCTGGCCGTCCCACACTTCGTCTCCAATGGGTTCCTCCTCAAACTCCGACTTGGCTACGATAAACCGGACCGCCGTCTTTAGCCGGGCGGTGGTGCTGCTTTCACCCAGTAAGGCTCTGCCCAGTAAAACCTTCTTCATCTGCTGCAGGGTGAGGAGTTTGAGCAGCAAGCAGCTCACGGGGCTGCAGGACGGAGTCGGATGGAGACGAGTTGGTAGGATCGCACCTGATATCAGTGCCTCCAGGTGGGTTAGCAGTGGAGACCCTTCAGTCCCGTCCTCAGCAGTCAGGAATGAATCCACTGACGTGTATTTGCTGCAGTGGATGTGGAAGAGAGTGTCCACTTCCACCCAGGTGTATCTGAGCAGAAGAATGGCCTCCTGGGTCTTCTGTTCCCATTTTAGTGCTTTCTTTTTACGTTTTTTTGGAGCAGATTTTAAAGACATATTTAGCAGATCTTTCATCATCTCCTGCATCTCCTCCATGAAGGCTTTAATCCGCCTGACGAGAAGAAGCGGAGACGAGTTATCGAGAGTTTTCAGGTTGAACAAAACGACATGAAGCAGCTGACAGAGGCAGCACAGCTTCAGAGATGCAGCTTCTTTCTTCTGGCGTCCGTCTGGCTCCCTTTCCTCTTCGGCTAACTCCTCATTGACCAAGTCGGGCAGTAAATGGGTCCTGACGTTCTGTAACACTAACGAGCAAATCTCCAGCACCTGAGAAGGCGACGAGTCCAGAAGACAAGACCTGAGAGAAGCAGATACGCCTTCGGAGAGCAGAGGAGGGCGGCGCTGGTCCGGAGCTGGCTGGCAGATCACAGAGAGCAGCGAAGAGAAGAGATGAGGCAGCTGCCGCAGCTTAGCGTAGGTCTGGAGGAGAGCGCTCACCATCAGCTGGACAGACACAAACACAGCTGTTATTCTGAGTAAAAACAAGTAGTTTATTTTCAACATTTTAGACGTAGCATAGGATGAGGACAAATCAAATTTACACTGCAAAAAACACTAAATCTTACAAAGTGTTTTTGGTCTGGTTTCTTGTGCAAATATCTTAGTATAGCTGAAGACAAAACTAACTTACAAGTAACTTTTCAGCAAGATATAGGAGCTTATTTTGAGTCAATAATTCCTTACTATTGATTTAAAAAGTACTAATTCCACTTATAACAGCATTTTCCCATGTTATGAGTGAAATAATCTGCTAGTAGATCTAGAATGTTTTCATCAATATTAAATAATTATTGACTTAAAACAAGCTCACTTGAAAGTTAGTTTCATCTTATTTCAAGACGTCTAGGACTAGATGACATGGCTGGAACACTTATCACGATATGAGCTTCTCATATGAGTCAATATCGACAAGTATTGATTCGTTTTTTGATTTAAATATCTGAGATACTACCAAGCTGTGTGATGTTTCCTGTTTTAGCCAAAGTTTTCATTTAATTTCTAAGCATTTAAAATTCAAGGAGGTGGAACCTTAAACTGCAGCTGCACCAGTTACTCAGCAGGTTGTTGCTAGGTAACCAAAAAATGAGTGAGCTAGATGTTGCTAGGTAACCAAAGAATGAGTGAGCTAGATGTTGCTAGGTAACCAACGAGTGAGAGAGCTAGTTGATTCCACTAACTTTGCTTAGCTGGCCATGAGATGTTGAGCAGCTTAAGCATCTCCCAGAATGATAGATACTGATCACGTTTTTATCATGTTATTTATGATATTGATTGATTGTTTGCAGTAGACAAAAAATATTGGGTAAGATTTTGTGCTTTTGTTGTGAAAATACTGACGGATAAAAAGTTATCAAGCTGTGATTTGCCAGATTAAAGACAAATCACTTCAGATTTGTCTAAATCAATGTAAAAACACCATTGATTGTGTGTTTTTAGATGTTTATCCCAGAATGAAGGAGGGAAAACGGCCTGTAAAAAGCTCTAACCTGTCTGGCGCGTTGAACTTGTGCTTCCATGTTCTCAGCGTTTACCCAGGCCGAGGACAGCAGATGCTCCAAATCAGGCTCCAGAATCAGATGGTTGAGATTCAACAGCACCTTTAGACACCGGTACCACGACGGTACGCTGACATTCAAAACAACAAAAGCAGTTAACCTGATATAAACATGAAAACTAAAGATGCAAAAAGTAATCCTTACAGAAAATCCTTATTTGCATAGTTTATATTTTCGACTGCATCATCTGCTGAGTGTTTTTTCCAACAGATGCAGTTATTTTCACGTTCATCC
Organism: Alfaro cultratus; assembly: GCA_903066825.1. NCBI lineage: Eukaryota > Metazoa > Chordata > Actinopteri > Cyprinodontiformes > Poeciliidae > Alfaro > Alfaro cultratus. The sequence goes on along the minus strand of CAEFZX010019744.1, from coordinate 114,146 downwards.
TGTTTTAATGTCTCTTCCTGTCTGGACTCCTTCCTGCTTCAGGTCTCCAGCAGAGTTCAGATAAACAGCAGAAAAGTGGCTCTTTGTTCTCATTAAACCGAAGGTAAACAGGCAAGTTATGCTGTTACACACTGTCTCGCCAAAATAAAACGCCACCACAAAATAAAAATAAAGGTCACATACACGAGTATATTGTTGGACCACCTTTAGCTCTGAACACACAGCAAGTGCATTTTAGGCAATAAAATGCTAAATTATTTAAAAAAGGAAGTGACTCAGCTTATTATTTGCATATTTTAATACATTTCTGATATTGTTTAAAAAGGCTGTGGTGTCCAAACTTTTTGGGATCAAGCTGAGATCATTCAAGAACTACAATTTTAGTTCTTAATAAAAACTGAAAGAACAAAAACGTCAGTTGTTTTAATCTCTTCAATAATGTACAACATAAACAATATTTTATACAGCAAAGCAGTCTAATTTTTGTAGAAAATGAATCTTTACATCATTGTTGATTCAAAATATAATCAGGGTCTTGAACAGCAGCTGTAGTAAATAATACGGATATTTTCAAAAACCTTTTTGGGTTCTTGTCCTCACTTTTTCTCTGCTATTTTTTTCTGATTTGCAAAATAAGTTGGGCAGGACTTTCTGTTTTTAGCCAGGTGTAATTAGACCTGTTGCAATAAACAATAAATCAATTAATTGTATGATAAATTAAAACGAGCTCAATAATTTTCATTTTCATGATTTATTGTTTTTCTCTTTTCTCTCTTTCTACCGGAAACTAGACAACTAAAGTCTTGAGTCTGGTCCTTTTGAAGGACATTTATGTTTATGGACAATTTATCGCCCAGTAAAACTTATCGTGACAAACCTAAGTGTAATCAATGAAAACATAAACATTGTCAATAAAAAATATTTTCTCTTGTACCTAAAAAATTGTTTGAAAACATTTAATTTTTCTGTAAAAAATTTCTCCCGGGGCCAAACAAGACAATTCATAGGGCCGCAAATGGCCCCCATGCCACACTTTGGACATCCCTGGATTAAGTGGTTAACTTAAATTTTTCCCCATTAGTCATCAGAATAGGCAATCAATGAATCAATCACTAAAATAATCATTAGTTGGAGCCGTACACCTGTATTACAAATAAATGGAAAAAACCCCAACAACTTCATAAACTATTAAAATGAGATGTTACCTGGGCTGAGCTTCATTCAGGAGTGTTTGGGCCACGGTTCTGTAGAACCTGAGCTGGACTTCCCCATGTCGTATCTTGTCTGCGGCTATGTTGTAGATGTCTGCAGACAGAGCCTGGCTCAGCAGCGACTCGGCGGCCTGCAGGGCCTGGCTCCAGCTCTGTGGGGAACCTGGAGGACATTTCTGCTCAGCAGAGCCTCCATGAAGATGAAGATCTAACATCGGGACCAGTCTCGCTAAAAAATAGAAACACAACATCCTCCGCTCCTCGTCGCTTTCTCCTTTTCCTTTCCCGTAGCTTTCCAGAAAGAACCTGAACATCAGAGACGAGGCGTCGGACTTCACCGAGTAGCGCAGAGTTGGCTCGCAGTAATCCTGAGCATCCAGTTTGGAAAGCAAAGCGCCGACAGGTTTAAGGGAACCCTTCGTCCCACCTGAACCACGTTTCCCAGAATCCTCTTTGGCTGGGAGGAGCTCCGCCTTGTAGGACGCCATGTGCTCGGAGGGGAACAGAGCCAACTGGAGGATGGAGTCGATCTTGAGGCGGACATCTTTGCGCAGCTGCTGCCGGACATGAAGGTGTGTGTAAGGAGCAAAATCCTGAGAAGTCAGCAAGAATCTGAGCAAAACTAAAGGGTGGACCAGCTGGTTGGTGACCAGAGTGAAGACTCTGTTCGGGTTGGCTTGTTGTCGTTGCACTGATAAATAACAAACCAGCACCTGAAGCAAGACTTCAAACAGATTAGAAGAGGGTTTGTCTTTCTTAGACTCATCAGTGATCATTTGTTCCACCTGTAGATGCTCAGTTTCAGCATCTTTCTGTCGTTCTGTGTGCGACTGCGTCTGAATCTGATGGCAGGCCAACAGGCAGGACTTGGCCAGCAGGCTGACCATCAGTTCATACTTTGTGGTAAATACAGATGAAAGGGCAGAAGAAGACAGAATCCCCCGACACACGCTCAGTATGGTGGGCAGAGACACCGGTGGGCGGCCGTGTGTGCAGTCCTGCAGGAGGTCGAGCAGCAGCTGAAGGAAACAGAGAAAAACTTTGCATTAAAGCTGCAATATGTAACTTTTATTTTAAAATATATATAGTTTTTTACATATTTGTTGAGATTGTAACTATGTCATGATAATCTATGAAAAGAAAATAATCGAGCTCCTCTGTCTTCTCCCAATGCTAACTAGAAACAACCAATCAGAGCCAGGAGGCGGGTCCTAGCGCTGTCAATCATGTCCATGTGTGTGCCACAACATTCTCTGTGTTTAACAGAGAATGTTGTGAATGCTAAAGCTAGTTGACCACCGATAAAAGCAAATAAACAGTTTTCCTGTAACGGTGAGTCATTTCTCCACCATTAGCACATTTAGCAGCACATTTATGAGCTTAACTGGCAGCACTAATACCCTCCTCCTGGTTTTGATTGGTTGTTTTTGACTGGGAGCTGTGCATTTCTTCACACAACTATAGTAGCTGTAGCTCAGGGAGGAGGTGAAGGAGATTGATCTTTTCACAGATTATCTGTCTCATAACATACAGTCACCACATGGTGAAAGTTAATAAACATATATATATATATAAAACAGATTTATAAAAGTTTTGATGCTCTAATGCATCAAAACTCAAATGTAAATTGCTAAATGCTGACAGTAAATGCAGTAAGCCTTGGTGTTTGAACTGAACCGCTTACACACCTGCGCCATGTTGAGCCTCAGAGTCACAGCCTTCCCCTCCTTGATGAAGGAATGCAGCTTCCTGCTGTGAACTACTTCATCCAGGTAGCACCACAAGCCTTCCAGGACGTCCTGGGAGAACTCCACCTTCTTACTGTGCCAGATTGTCAGGGCGTGGGTGCACCAGTCCAACAAAACCTGCATGCAAAACAAGTCCAGATGAAGAAACATGAGAAAACATGAGAATGTTGTGGAGGCTAAAGCTAGTTAGCTTATGATCTAAGCTAAAGCTACTTCCTATATTCATACATATGAATATTAAGAAATTAGAGTTTAATCAGGGTTCATACGCTTTTCCTACAGTTTAAATTTAAACATTTTCAAGGTAAGTTCTTTAACTTTTACAGATAAAAACAATACAAATTATCTAAAGTGTTTATTTTCACTATTATGATATTTATTACTGTTATTAATAAGTTTATGGTCGTGTCCTATATTCTATAGCAGAGACAAGATAAACTAAAATATAATTAAGTTTATATATAATATATTTTATATTTTGAAAAATCTCTCTCTTATACACCTGACTGATCTGAGAACAAAACACTAAATTAACAAAAAATAAAATAAAATCCACAATTGTATTAACTTTAACGTATACAGTATAATCAGCAAGTGAGACACTGAGAACAATAAATATTCATTACATTGAAACAATCCAAATTGTGCCAAGGTAAATGACATTCCTGCTTGAATTAAATGCAAAAATACATTTATTTTTTTTAGAGATAAAAAATCTCTCTATAAAAAAAGTACTCACTGAAGTTTCTGGTATTTAAGAAATAGAAATAATTTAGGTAATTCTAGCTGACCTGAAACAGGAAAGGTTAGGTAGTCTGATTTAACTTCAAACTGTGATTAAAAATGACCACCGATTAAAAATGACCACTGATTAAAAATGACCACTGATTAAAAATGACCTCTGATTAAAAATGACCACTTTGATTCAACTGATTAAAAATGAACAATTTGATTCAAATGATTAAATAACATTTTCAAATTTAGACTTTTAATCAAATGGTAGACTGCACTTTATTACAAAACTGTGCAATATCGTGCAATATCAAACACTTTTTAGAAATCAAGCACTGAAATTAAATTATTTTCAAGATTTATGTATGTTTACATAAAACTAATGACATTTTTTAATCCAGAAATTTTACATCATTATATTCTAATTAATTGATTGTGACTGATTGAATTGTGTCCCACAGCAACCCTGTGAACATTCATGTGTTCATACCTGCTCTTTGTTGGGCAGCAGACACTGGGAGGAGACCCAAGCAAACCGGGCCAGCTTCAGCCGGTCCTCCCACGGAGTCTGTGGACTCTTCAGCTTCAGGTGGATACCTGAGTATATGGCAGCCATGGCTGCAGCAGGACACAACAGAGACAAGTCACCAATAAACATGAATGGACATGAATATACTTAGTATGAAAAGGAAAGCTACATCTGTAAGAGTCAGTATTCCACCTCTAGCTTCCTTTAAGTGATAAATATAAAACCTCTCTCGATACTCGTCAACTGCGTTAATAGATGTTCACTATTTTTTATTTAACTTATTTATTGCCGTCTAAAATCAGACATAACAGCAGAGTTCAGTACCTGCACGTGTCTTCAGTCTGTTCCGATTTCCCCATGAGACAGACCCAAGCAGTCGAGAGTCGATGTGCTCGATCGGACAAGATGTAATAGTAAATAATGAACATTAATAACATGCACAATAAAAAAACAAAATTAACATTAATCGTTGCATGTTTTTTAAGAATTCTGCGTATTATTTGCGGACTAAAATGTAATAAATTTTCACGGCTTGTTAATAGGCTGATGAAATTTATATTTATTTTTTATGTATTTGTATTATTCAAATTTTTATGTAACTTATATGTTGTTATTATTATTATTATTATTATTATTATTATTATTATTATTATTATTATTACATCTTGGGCATCCAGAAATCCAATAAAAATATTTAAAAAGATTGTTGAAATAAGAGATATGTACTCTTCCTCTACATGACAATGAGCAATTAGCTTAGGACCAAGGTTTACATGCACCAAGAAAAAATAAATAAAATAATAATAATAATAATAATAATAATAATAATAATAATAATAATAATAATAATAATAATAATAATAATAATAATAAATAAATAAATATGTTTATTCTTCATTTTGTGAAGTTGGACAAAGTGGGTAATAGTGACCAGACATTTTACTCAGATAGTAGTACTACGTCATAATAATTTTACTAAAGTAAAAGTAAATCTACTTGTGAAACTGATACTGAGAGTAATTTTTTTCCCAAAAAAAGTGTACCCTCATCCACACTCTGGCTTCCATATCACTCCATCCCAGTTGATGGCGGTAATGCCACTAAAACGTTGCTTGGCAACCGCTATTTAAAAAAAGAATAAGAAGAACCGTCTTGTGTTCAATCTTGTTCGCTCTGGGTTCGTTTAGTTCTGCCTAGAAAAGTTTTCTTACGTCATCATCCTCGCCGAGGCGGATGTATAGTGAGTTACTGCAACCTGCGAGCCAAAGAGGGTCACCTTTAATGTTTATGTGACTCCAGCTGCTTCCAGGTGGATTTGGGTTGAATTTCGCGGGGGTTTCCCGGATGTTAGGGCGGTTTTGGGTCGCTGCTGTTTGCGCTCCAGGCTGAGCGGCGCAGATGATAGTGACAGGCAGCAGCAGGGTGTCGGGAGCTGGTCAGTGATAAGAGATAAACTGGGTGAAAGGCGGCTGTCAGGGGCTGATAAAGGCTACAATAACGGTCTAAAAGACCCCGCAATGTAGCGTCGACAGGCTGAGGTTATGGAGTGCTGAGGGACTCTGCTTCGACTGGACCGAATCAGAACCGACGCTGTCAGTAAGTCAGTCAGCGGTTCTGAATGTCTGTGAGACATCAATATAATCAGATTTGTTAAATTACAGTCTCACCGCTGGCGCAATGAGGCTTTTAATTCGCATGAACAGGATGCACTTAAATAAATTAAAGCTGGCCCAGTCCAGGTTGCTGTGCCTGGAGCACCGGGCGGTCCTGTCAGCTTCACACCGGAGGAGGAGGCAGTCCGCCGGGCTGAAGACCTCCGCATGTCCACCGCCCAGTCCCGTCCTCTCTGTCTGGCCCTGCAGCGCGTTTAGCGGCGGACTCTCTTCCCTCCGTGGACGGACTGTCGCACACACACCTGTTGCTTTTGCCAGCTCGTCGGCGGCCTCCACACCTGCTGAGTCCGCGAAGAGCCAGACGGACGCGGGGAGCCAACGGACTCCGACCACCGTCCCTCTGGATGATGTTAAACGGATTCTGGATCTGGCTCACCCGGAGAGATGGAGACTGGCAGGTAACCTGCAGACAACAGGCTAAACAATGACTCAGATCATAGATTAATCACTTCATACTTTATCTTTACATATTAGTTACTATTACAGTGATTTGAAGGGCCGGATTCTCAACGATTCGGGCACCTGGACTGGAAACTGATTTGGTGCCCTATCCACTAAAAAAAATAATATTTATATAATGTAAACTACAATGCATTAATCTGTAAAATTGAATATGAACTAATTTTGTTGGGTTTAAAACATCCTTTGGCCAGAAGCTCCATGTTGTTCCCCCCAAAAATGTACATAAATTCATAATTTTCAAATCCTTGAGTACTGTTTATATTCATAAACATCCCAAAATATTATTACAACTCATCTGATTAAAGCCTCTGACACTTATATGAAGAACAATGTGTGTGGGGGGGAAATGCATTCATAAATAAATAAAAAATTCTGCAGGTCTCCCCTTTAAAAAGGCCATTTCTAAAGGTGACTTGCTCCATTTTGCACATGAAGTAATATTTTACTAAACATTATAGCCTTGAAATGTCGTCCACATACATTTTCACCATAAAATGAATACAAATGAACAAAAACATATGAAATGAACATGTATCTAAATGTTTAAAGAGGTTCATCAAGAAAAAATATTTTAGTTTTGTCCTGATGGCACCTTGTCATAGTGCTGTCCATAACAGCCTAATCAGTTTGTGTTGCAGTTACTCAATGAGCCTACAGTGAATTTCAATGACTCTATAGCAGATTAGTTATTTCATGCTCACATCAGTGATGTCACATTGTTGGTCTAGTTACATTAATTCATTTAAATATAAACAAATGGAGACGGACTGTACAAGTTAAATGATGGATTCACTCAGTTATTTACATCCAGCTTGAAATGCTTTTTCCCTCAAGCAACTGAAATGACTAAATTAGCTTTAAATTATGATTATGCTATCATAATTTTCAATTCGTTATGGTTTTGGTAACACTGTATTTGACGGGTTGTGAATAAGACGGTCATAACACCCATCATAAACATGTCATAACACCTGTCATGAACATGAGTAAGTCTTCATGAATATTTATGACTGTTGTCATAAAGTGTCATTCGGTAAATCATGACACTTTTAATACAAAGTTGACATTATTCAAAATGTCTTTGTCATGACAGCTTGACATTAACCAAGAAATCATGATCTACATATATTTGTTATAAAAGTATTACTGATTAAACTTTAAAAATTATGTAGCTTTATGTTATTAGAGCTAAAGTTTAATCAGTAAGTCAATAGGAGGTTGGCATTTTTGTTTCAGGAAGCCCTTATTTTCTACAACTTCCACAAAGTTCATCAATTTGTGTGATTTCCAGCAGTTATTTCTGTACATTTTGGATGCTCAGCTGCACAAACTCATAGAAAACGTAGCACTTTATTTTCATGCTTGGCGATCATTCCCTGAAAAAACACTAGACTTCTTAGTTTTTAATCCAGATTTCTTCCGGCATGTTTTTGGCTTCTTGCTCCTCCAGCCGGCGTTGGCTTCCTCACCGTCTCCAGCGCCGTGACCATGTCGGCTCCCTTCTTCCTGGGCCGAGTCATAGACACCATCTACACGTCCGGCGCCGACACGGAGACGATGACGGCCTCTCTGACGTCCCTCTGCCTCATGCTGACCGGGGTTTTTCTGTGCGGCGGCGCGGCGAACGCTGCCAGAGTTTACCTCATGCAGGCGTCAGGTGAGTCGAGCGGCACATGAAGGATTCGCTTGAAGACGTCGTGCATTACTTAGAAACGGACAAACCTCTTAGATACACAGCATTGTTTTACGTCAAGCAAGGCTGAAACAATTAATCGAATAAATTGATTATTGAAATAATCGTTAAGTAATTTAGTTAACTAAAGAACAACTCACTCAGAGCAGTATTTAAAATGAAACTTAACAAAAAATAAATACATTTTGTATTTAAAAACAAAACACTTGTGTCTGTAAATATGTTAAAATCCTCAAGTGGCAGTTTTAGCTTCACTTGGTTCAACTTTTGTAAATAAAATCTCCTGTTAGCATCGTTTTCTATTCAATTATTAATCAAATAATACCAATAGATCAGCTGATTCTGTACTGTTAAGTCGAGCAGGAAGAGCTGAGCTTTTCCCTTCTTGATGTTAATGAATCCTTTGCTACAAATAATCAAGCGTTCACTAAGGAAATGCTATTCTATTTCTTTTTAAGCAATAAGGTGTTTATTTGTATTTTTAAAAATAACTATTATCAGTTTATTTCAATGTTTTAACGTATTTCTAATATCGTTTGAAATAAGGCTCAAATTAAAAATCTGCACAATGTGTCAGTTTTTATTTATCTGTTTAATCAATAAATCATCAAAATAATCTTTCGTCTCCTCTCACCCCAGGCCAGCAGATAGTCCGTAATCTCCGAGCCGCGGTTTTCTCCGCCGTCCTCAGGCAGGAAGTGGGTTTTTTTGACAAGAACAGGACCGGAGAGCTCATCAACAGGTTGTCGTCTGACACGTCGGTGGTGGGCCACTCGATCACGGACAACCTGTCAGACGGGCTGAGAGCCGTCGCTCAGGCAGTGGGCGGCGTCAGCATGATGGTAAGTCGTCCCGTCTCAGTCCGAACAGACGAGCTGCAGCCGCTTCAGGGTGGAAAGAGAGCAGTTTTAACAATCTGAAAGAAAGTTGTTAATGCCACAGAGGAGTTTTTAAAATGTTAAAGCGGGGGACCAATTATCCAAAATTCATACTTTTTTTGTATTTCCACTTTGGTTTGAACTGATTTTAAAAACCCAAGCACTTAAAAATAACCACCAGCCAATTTTTGGCAATAAGTTAATGTTTTTTTGTGTCTTTAAAATAAGCTGTTCTGAAACCTCCAGATTGTTGAGTCAAATTCAACAGACACTGTGCCATTACCCAGCAACCCCACTGAGCCCGGCCTGTTACCTAGCAACCCCGACTGAACCCAGCCCGTTACCTAGCAACCCCGACTGAGCCCGCCCGTTACCCAGCAACCCCAACTGAGCCCAGCCCGTTACCTAGCAACCCCGACTGAGCCCGGCCCGTTACCTAGCAACCCAAGCCGAGTTCCATTACGTTTGGTCAGCTGGTTTTACTACTTCATGCTCTGTACAATGGCAGCTGGAAAAGACAAGTGTTTTGCTGTTGACTTGTCATCCAGGAACTACTTGCTGGATTCTTGTTGGTTGTTCAGGATGCTCCACTTCTGCTTTTCCCCAGTGTATGATAAGCCTGGCAGGTCGTCAGACCTCAAAATCGACGGAACCAATCAAACTGAAATCTCATTATGTGAGAATGATTTTGTAATGAAAATGTAATGAACATGTTTTGTGTAGACGTATCCTAACCTGACCTGTTCAAGGAGGCGTGGTAGAGAAACTTGCCTTGGTGATATTTTGGATGGTATTTTCTGTAAACATCCCACATGTTCAATTTGTGGTCATTCTGCTAATCGCAGCATAGTTAGCAAACTGAGCGTATTAATTGCTCTGTATTGGGAATAGTTTTCATTGTCTTGACATCTTCTTGTCCTCTTCATTGTGTCCTTCCTGTACAGGTGAAGCGAGTTTCAGTCAAGTTACTAAAAATAGACTCTGGCAGGTAAAGTGATTCACAGGAAAGCTAATTATACCTAAAAGGAAATGGATCACTTCTGGTTATTCCTTTTCCTTCCTGCTCTGCCTGCTTTATATTTCTTAGATTTCTTTAACTCATTCCTTAAAAATATATATATATATTAAAGCTTGCTCTATTTAATTAAATTATTTGCTTTCTCTTTTTTCACCTTGTATTTGTAAGTCACTAAATACAAGGTTTGCTCTCATGTTTTTCAATAATGAGGAAGAGAAAGGATTCCCTGAAACTACTTATCAGTTCCTGCAGTCAGATTGAGGAGATCACTGATCTTTTTATTATTATTAGACTTTCAGCTTGCTACATTCACAACACAGCAACAGCTCTGTTGCTTCAATCCAGTTCAGTTTATTTATATCCCACCAATTCACAACTAATTTTCATAGTGTGACTCCATTTAATGGGCATTAATAATATGTTGTTGGATTTATTTACACCTGCTACTCTGAAACACGAGGAGTTGCTGGACTGGTTTAGTTACTAGAGTTTTCTTTCTTTCAGAAAGTTAAGCCTTGTCTGTGAGGACAATTCCTTTTGTATTTATCAGTTTATTGCATCTAGCATGCCTGAAAGAAACTAGTTTGGGTTGGGCACTGAAACCGACTCAATAAAATGTGAAAAATAAAGAAATATACATTATCTATACAGAATCTATCTTTGTGTGTTCCTTATAAAAATCTTACCACAATATGTATTTAATTAGTCTGTTGATGTCTTTATACTGCTGTTTTTGTTTTTTTTTTCACTAATTGCAGCTTTCTTTTTGTTTTCTTCCAGTTCTATGTCTCTCCCAGTCTCGCGAGTTTCGTTTTGATGATCGTTCCTCCCATCGCCGTTCTTGCTATCATCTATGGCCGATATCTTCGCTCCATCTCCAAACGAACACAAGATGCACTTGCACAAGCGACACAGGTATGCAGGCTGGCAGCAGAAGGTGATTTCAGGTTGTTATTTTTTTTTTACTTTATATTAATTTGTTTTTATGCTCAGTGTTTTGTCTTTGTTCTCTCTTATTTTAATGTGACCCTTCTCAAACAGTGTTTGCTCAGCCCTCAGTTTGTGATTTAATGCCCGCTCTTCCTGTTGTAACTTAATTAAAACTGGAGATAAAGTTTAATAAACCCTAATAAAACTGTGCATGCAGCTGGCGGAGGAGCGGATCGGCAACATCCGGACGGTTCGGGCCTTTGGTAAGGAGCTGTCAGAGGTTGACAATTACACACAGAAGACGGACTACGTCCTGAGCCTGGCCAGGAAGGAGGCCTTCATCCGAGCCGGGTTCTTTGGAGTGGTAAGTGTGGCAACAGTCGTGACGTAAATCCACAGTTATAGCAGGAGGTATTGCACACAGGATTCTGCTGTGGGTTTTTTTTCTTACAACACTGAACCACTGAATTTACAGGGGTATTGTAAAGTAAAATTCAAATTTTGTACATTTTTATACTTCCATTTGGGTTTCTACTGCTTCTGTAAGCAAACCAAGCACTTAAAAAAAAACATCCAGCCGCTTTTTGGCAGGTTAATGTTTTTGGTGTCTGGAAAATGAGCCATTTTTGAAACCTAGTGATTGTTGAGTCATATTCAACGGGCTTTGTGTCGTTGCCTAGCAACCCCGGCTGAGCTTAGGCCGTTACCCAGCAACCCGATCTGAGTTCCATCACATTTGGTCAGCTGGTTTCACTGCTTTATGCGCTGTACAATGGCTCCTGGAAAAAGATAAATGTTCTTTTGTTGACTTTACCATCCATAAACCAGTTGCATTGGTTGTGCAGGAACAGTGGAGCAGAAGTGGAGCCTATTTTGGCTCCACTTCTGCTTTTCAAAGATATCCAGCTGTATAACTGCGCATCTGTTTGCAGCCTTTTTTTTTTTTTTTTTGTCTGAAGGTAAACATTGAGTTAGGGGTTGTGGCCAGCAGCAGCTTATTTGGATTTAGAGTTTAAAGGCCCTCAAAAAGCTCAAAATAGGCAGAACTGAGTAACTAAAATCTCATTATCTAAGAATGTTGTTAAAAAATGTTTTGTATAGACCATAGATCTATCCTAACCTGTTCAAAGAAGCATAATAGATCACCCTTTAAAACAAACAAACAAAAAAACAATTTACAAGTTAGACAACAACCCATTCTTCAGCTGAATTTTATCTCTAGGTGTGTATGTGTCTTTTTTTGGTTTGTGAACTTTTATTAGTTGGTTGTATCAAGAGGAAGTTTTGTCATGGAGACTTTTAGCAAGTTCTCTTTGTGTAATCACTGTCAGTTGCACCAGATGCTGCTGTAATGAAGTAAAACGATGAATGTGTTTATGTCCCAGACTGGTCTGAGCGGTAACCTCATGATCCTGTCGGTGCTCTACAAAGGAGGCCTCCTGACGGCCAGTCAGCACATGACGGTGGGAGAGCTCTCCTCCTTCCTCATGTACACCTTCTGGGTGGGCATCAGCATCGCAGGTAACTCCATGTCTGCTCTCTGGTGTATCATGTGTGACACAAAGCGTTTGTGACTGACGGGGTGTGTGTGTGCAGGTCTAAGTTCGTTCTATTCAGAGCTGATGAAAGGTTTTGGAGCCGGAGCCAGACTCTGGGAGCTGCTGGACAGGAAGCCTGAGTTTCCTCTAAATGGTTTGTAAACACAGCTTTTTCTTCTCAGATTTACCTCTCTTAGTACCATCATTAGTAGAGGTTGCAGAGTAACAGTAGCACTACGTCAGCATATTGTACTCAAGTAAAAGTAAACAGTAGCCATCCAAAAATTATTACGGCGACTAAAAAGTATTTGATAAAAAGTCTACTCAAGTACTGAGTAACTGATTAAATTATTAATCATTTCATATCTAAAAATTACAACATCAGACAGACCAAAATATGTATTTTAAAGAACCAAAATGACAATAATTCATACACGTAACAAAAATAACAAAACCAGGTAAAATAATTTTTTTCCAAATCAGTTTCTTTTAATATAAAACTTATGAAACTTTAACAAAAACCACAGGTGTGTGTGTGTCTGGTGAGTTTTTGGTTTGTTTTTAATTTTGTGAGTAGAAAATCCAGACATTTACTCAACTAAGAGTAAAAATATTTCATAGTAAAATTACTCAGGTAAAAGTAAAAAGTGTAGCATAGCAAAAATACTCCTAAAAGTAAGTTGTTGTTGTAGTTTTTTGTTTGTTTGTTTGTTTGTTTTCAAAAAAAGTTACTCAAGTAAATGTATTTGAGTGAATATAACTAGTTACTACCCAACTCTGTCCATTAGTGATTTTTATGCCTATTTTGGCTCCTAAAATTAGCAACCTGAATGTTAAAAATTAGACTATAACATGACATGTCTTGAAAAATTATCTAAACCCCTTCAACTTCACTAAACTACACGCCACATTAAAAAGAAAAGTGTAACCTTTTTATGTTCGTCTCAGGTCCAGTAGGTTGACTTCACCACAGACACATTCAGGTTCACTGTGTTTATTTTAACAAGAGAGTGGTTAACATCAGTCCAGCAGCTTCTGCCCGTAAACATGCAATAAAATACAATAAATAACTCTAAACAAACTACAGAGCAATGGCTACTAATGAGCAGTTAACAACAATTAACAGTTGTAAGATTAAACACAGCTAAACTGGACAACATTAATAATGATAACAGTTAAAAACGTACACAAAACATGGGACAGTTACACATGAAACCCTGTACATGAGTACATTTGTCTAGAATATAATTAAAATATAATACTTATAAAGAAAACACAGAGCTGATCACAGTTACCAGCAGCAACAGAAAAAGGGGGAGGAGCTCTCAGTTACCGGTTGCTACGGTAACCACCAACTGCCAAGAGACAGAACTTAACAGAACTTAAAGCACCAATAAATGTCTGGATAAACAACTCATTCACTAAACTCAATGAATTGGAAGAATAAATAAACCAATTTTAATAAACTTCACATCTATGATATGTTAAAATAAAACTGTTTTATTAAGTTTTAATGTGTTAGACCAGTTGACTGCAAACTTTACAAACCAAAGGGCCGTTTGGCTAAATAAAATTAAATAAAACTTGTTTAAAGCATTAAATGTTACATAACTGTTTGTTACGTAGGTCTTTATTTACAATATTTTTTAAAATAAATACCTACTATAGGTTATCTGTGGTCATTTTTAAATAACCACCATTTTTATTTATGTTTTTAGGTTTTAATACAAAGAAAACAAAAGGAGGATTTATACATTTTCTTCAATGGGACGTTGAAAAAACAATAAAAAAAACAAGGTCCAAATAATTAATTTTCCTTTCTTTTCTAACTTCTACTTCACCTGACTTTGTGTTTGTCCATGCATAACAAAACAATCTCAATAAAGGTTATTGAAGGTAGTTTTTATAATGTGAGAAAAATTTAAAGAATTCAAAAAGTATGAATACTTCTTGAAGGTATAAGGTAATCATGTTACTAGATTATACCATACTGTTTGTTTTTTTTAGTTGGTCTTAAACAAAAACAATTGTGCTTTTTGGCTAAAAACAATGTCTTCTCCATTACTTTGCTTTTCTTTTAACAATATTTCAGATGATCTGTTTTTATTTACTCCACTCATTTACAGAGGGACGGGTCCTTTCTCCAGATCAGCTGAAAGGCCAGCTGGAGTTCTCCGATGTCTCTTTTTCCTACCCGACACGGAAGGACGCTCGTATTTTCCAGAATCTGAACCTCCTGGTCCCGGCGGGAACCATCATGGCCGTGGTGGGGCCCAGTGGCTCGGGGAAGTCCTCCCTGGTGTCTCTGCTGCTCAGGCTGTATGACCCAGATGCTGGTAAGACTAAATAAATGTCCATCAGTCCATCTGTTGTCGTTTCCTGCTCATCTTTCAAGGTTGGCGACAAAGCAACATGACTTAAGATTAGTTTAGAGAGCTCAGTTAATCTAGCAGTTATGTTTCTGGACTTTGGCGAAAATGTATGCTCACGAAGAACATGCTAGAAAGACTCCATGCTGGTTTTAAACCAATTACCTTAATGCCGCTAGACAAAAGTGCAAACTACAGCGTTACTGTTCAGCTTAGGGCTGTGCGACATGACTTAAAAATAAAAAACTGATATATTTCATAACAGATCAGATTTAATTTTTTTTATTTAAGTGTTTTTTTTTTGCTTTTTCTTTTTAGAAAGAAATTACGAATGACTTGTAAAAACGGTTAATATTTCAATCATCCCTTCGTTGAGCTGTATGAGAATTCTTGTTAAATTACCAGACTACAGTCATAATATTGGCACAGTAAAGATGTAATTTTACCAGAAAGAAACATCTTAAAATTACGAGAAAAACTTTGTTTCAATGAAAAAAAAAAGTTTGGTTAAATTTAACAAAATATGACGTAATCTGCTCAATCCGTGTGACTCTTTCTTCAAAATAGACTCAGTTGGTTGCATGATCGTTTCAAATCCTGCTACTGATAACGATGCAGTTGTTTTAAAAGATTAAATATTTCTATACTTAAGTTATACTTTGGGAAAAATTAAACCAAAGTATAACTTTGCATTTTCACTTTAGAGTTCTCATAAAATGACTACTTCATTCTCCTAAATTTACAACCGTACATTTGTGATGTTATGACTTTATTCTCGTAATAAAATAAACATAGCCTTAGCACGGCCGTAATATTCCGTCATAGAGTTGACCTGAATTCAAAGTCCAAATGAATAAAATCTGTAAAAAAAAAACAAAAAAAAACGCTTGTCAGACATGATGGTAGACATTCAGCCTACAATCAAATCCATATTTTCCAAAAATTAAATGATCAGCAGCACTAGTGCAGCCTGTGAATGAATGTGCTGCTGCCAAGTTAATGGACATTACAGCATCTTCATGAAACATCTCTCTTCTCCAGGTACCATTACCATAGACGGTCATAACATCAGGGATCTGAATCCATACTGGCTCAGGAAGCACATTGGGACTGTCAGCCAGGTAATTAAAGACCCGCTGAAACCCAACACCAGACCGGAAAGCAGCTTAAAGGATTCAGGCTTTAAAGGAGAATACAGTAGTCACTATGTTTTGTCTCTTCCAGGAGCCAGTTTTGTTTTCCTGCTCCATCAGAGATAACATTGCATACGGCGTCGTCGACCCGGACGCTGTGACCATTCAGGACATCCACAATGCTGCCAGAGTGGCCAACGCCTATGACTTCATCCAGAGCTTTCCCAAAGGCTTTGACACTGTGGTGGGGGAGAAAGGAGTGCTGCTGTCAGGTGAGGAACTGGAGCAGCAATAGGATGGATTAAGAGCCACGCTTTAAAGGGGACCTTTTAGGCAAAATTCACATTTTGCACATTTTTGTGCTTCCAGTTGGGTCTCAACTACTTCTAAAAACAGACCAAGCGCTTAAAAAAACCATCCAGCCATTTTTAGCAATAAGTTAATGTTTTTTGGTGTCTGGAAAATGAGCCATTTCAAAACCTCCAGATTGCTAAAGGGGAAGTATTATGTATCTTCCAGCTATATAGTGCCATTTTATAGCACAATCAAGTAACAACGTTATCTTAAGTTGTTATAAAAATGGTATATATATCAAATATGACTTAAAAGAAATTTACGTTTGTAATTTAGAGCCTTGAAATTGGGCCGCTGTCTCTTTAAAAACTCTTGATTTTGTGAAACTCTGCCTTCAGGAAGTGATCACAAAATCGCTCCTCAGTTAACCCTTTAACGTTTTGCTAGCATTGCACTGAGAAGTGGCTCATATAATGGGCTCAGCTGAATGGTTGCCACGGCAGATTAAAGTATTTAATCTGCATGCATTAATGAATGCATTAATGAATCAAGGCAACACTCCAGGTATGCTTTTGATCAGTCAATCAATCAAATTTTATTTGTATGGCACATTTCAGCAAAAAGGCCTTTCAAAGTGCTTTACATTATAAAAATAATGGAATAACATGATGTAAAGCTAACAAAAGTCATTTCACATAATACCACCCCTTTAAGCCACATTCCACAGCGCTGCATCGTTACCTAGCAACCCCAGCCTAGCCCAGGCCCGTTACCTAGCAACCCCAGCGGAACTCCTGCATGTGTGGTCATCTGGTTTTGCCTCTGTATGCGCTGTAAAATGGCTTCTGAAAAAGATGAGCGTAAATGAGTCTGGGGATATTTTGTCTAGTGGAAATAAAAGTGACATTAAAGCTGCTACTGCTAGCATGCAGCTTTTACTCACGATTGATCTGTGTCTGGATGTCAGGTGGTCAGAAGCAGAGGATAGCCATCGCCAGAGCTCTGCTCAAGGTAACCACAACCACATGTTTCTGTTGTTTTCAGTGCATAAGAGGAAAGCACGGCTATATTTACCTTTTTGTTTTTGTACATAATAAGGAATAGAGGTGTAAGGAAGATTAAAGTATGGTTACATCAAGAAACAGTACAAAAGTATCTAATTGATCACTGTAAATGGGCATAAATTACAAATTGCTAGAGAAATTCTTCTTAAAAAACATGAATTTGTCATTTTAATGTTTCTTTTTTTCAGAACCCAAAGATCCTGCTATTAGACGAGGCCACCAGGTGAGGCTGACTGACTTTTACCTGACACCTTCTGGTTCCTGAACCACTTCCTGTTTCATTCTGTTCACGAAAACTTTTCATTTCTTCTTTACTTCAGTGCACTGGATGCTGAGAACGAGTTCCTTGTTCAGGAGGCTTTGGAGCGCCTCATGGAAGGTAGACCATTCATTTAGTCGCTACAGCTTTAAACAAGCAAACAACCTGCACTGCTTTTATCGTTACTCTTGTTAATCACACTTAGGACTGAAATAATTAATCGCGTTGAATTGGCTGTTGAAATAATCAACTAATTTAGAAACTGTTTTTGTCATTAACTGGATATTCAGACTCTAAAACTTTCAATTTGCTGAAAAAACAACATACTCAGAGCAGTAATTAAGCCAAATGTGATTAATCGATTGCGCATCAGAATAATCAACAATTAATTGATTAATATGATGATTAGTAAGGTATTAATCGTTAACTGACTCTAAAACGCGCCATTTGCTTAAATGTCAAATTTTAGAGATTAATTTAGAGAATAATCAATTATTAAAATATTGCAATAATTTTAGAGTAATTGATTGTCAGAATAATCAATTAATCATCAGAATAATTGATTAATCATCAGAATAATTAATTAATCATCAGAATAATTGATTATTTGTTAGACTAATTGATTAATCGATAACTAAAATAATCGTTAGTTGCAGCCCTAATCCCTCTCTTGATGAACAGGGAGGACGGTGATGATCATCGCTCACCGCCTGTCCACCATCAAGAACGCCGACTCCGTGGCCGTCCTGGACCAGCAGCGGGTGGCCGAGTGCGGCCAGCCCACGGAGCTGCTGGGAAACAGGCAGGGACTGTTCAGGAAGCTGATGGAGAAGCAGGCGTTTCTCCAGGAAGAACAGCAGCGAGCTCTTCTCTGAGGAGAGGAAGAGGAGGAGGGGAGAATCAAATAGGAGGGAAACTGCAGTTTGAGAACAGATTTCCTGAGACTGGATCACATTTGGACTGAAGCCGGGATTCACTTATTCCTGGCCACCGACTTAATCTGAGTAAGATCTGAGGACAAACATTTTACTCGCTGGATGTTTGATTTCTAAATCAAACCCTCCCACTTGCTATGAAACACTTTGTGTAATCACTTTATACAAATCAGCCAAAAACACTGATAAATGTATATTTATGTATTGGTGTCTGTATAAAAGATTATTTTAAAACTTAAATCTTTTTATTGCTCTTTTTAGACCCTAAATAAATATAAGCAGCTATTTGTGTTTTTTACACTGTACTGAAGACGTTATTGACCAAGGTGTGCTCATTTGTTTGGAAAGGTTTGGTCTATAAATTGTTTTCTATGTAAAATTGTCTTTCTTCAACATCTTAATTTACAGTTATTTACATTTGGTTTGAAGTGGCTGCTATAAAGCTGCTCAACTTGACCGTTTTTATGAAAGCGGGTCGAGTCTCCAAACCATCGTCAGACTTAAAGCTGCAGTATGTAACTTTAATAAAAAATATATTTCTTAACATGTTTGTTGAAACTGTCGCTATTTCAACTGTTTAATATGAGACAGATATTCTGTGAAAAAAAATGAGCTCTCTGCCTTCTCCCAGTGAAACAACCAATCAGAGCCAGGAGTCTTAGCGTTGTCAATCACCATCTGTGTGTCGCTAGCATAGCCTGTTGTGAATGCTCGGGCTAGTTAGCATGACCACTGATTACTGCAGATAAACATCTTTCCTCTCAGAGATGTAAATATCTCATCATGAAAGCCTTTAATTCTTTATAAACATGTCAAAAACCACTGAACTGTTCACTGCAAACTAATATTACACCTGGTAAAGAAATCCAGACTCAGAAGGAATAATTCTTTCCATGAGACATTTAAAAAGTCTGGATTAAATCCCCTCTTTTTTGTAATATCTGACCTTTAAATGGAAACCTAATTGGAAGCACCAAACATTTTTATTGCCTCCCCCCCCCAAATGCCATAAGATTTTGCCCCCTGTGAAGAACTACAAAAATATAACCTCTAGTATATACATTTATAGTTTATTTATAAAGAAGGGCAAAAAAAGTTCATCTTTGATGCAAGTACTGCCATCACATAACCACTCTGATCATTTGTTACTGAATGACGTCCTTTTAATATAAAAGTATTTTTTAATTTGAGTTTGAGAGATTGACGTGGAAACTGAGAACAAATCCAGCGCTGAAGTTTCACTAAATCTTAATTTTGTGTCTGTTAGTTTGTGGTTTTGTAAATGTGTAGTCATTGAATATTTATAAATTTAAGTTTGTAGATTGTATGGCTGCAGAAAATGAGTCCAGTTTATGTTTTTTGTTTTTTATTCATCATTTTGTAGTTTGTTTTCAATTTAAAAGTGTCTTGTTTTAGCCTCTGTTCAGATTACAGTTTTCCATCATTGTGTTTATTAATCTTTTCACTTTATGTTTTTAGTTTCCTGTTTGATCTTTTTTGTGTTTACTGAATGTTTAAAAAGAAGGAAATGAAATTGAGTTTATCCGATTAACTTCAGGTTGGAATGAATAATCAGATTGATTTATTTGTCAATGTAGGATCAATGTGTTCATTTTTAAAAATTTTAAGGTTTTAATATGAATCTGTATAAATATAACCTAAATTTTACCCATATTTTATAAAGTATTATTTCCGAAAATAAAGTGTAATATTAATTTTTAGCTTTTTGCATTGCGTGTTTTATATTTGCTTTTTAGGCCCAGTATGTTAAAAATAGTTACCTACCTCCTGCACTTTTAATTTCTATGAACCAGAACCAGAAAACCAAGAGAAGTTTGCGGAGTTTCTCAGACGGCCACCAGATGGCGCCACTTACAGCCTGGAGCTTCATGACGTGAACTGAGCTCTGAACAGACTCTGTTGACAGATCCGTAATGTTCTCTACAATGGATGATGTCCCATCTGGACCTGAACCAAAGCTTGTTGAAGACCCAACATGTTTTTTTTTTTTTTGTTTGTTTGTTTTTTTTTTTTGCAAAATCTAGTGATTGTAATGATTCTTTGTTTTTTAAAATTTTGTCAGGTTACGACCACATTATTATTATTATTATTATTATTATTATTATTATTATTATTATTATTATTATTATTATTATTATTATTATTATTTTCTAAATAATAATATCTTATTTTCTAAATAATAATATCTTATTTTCTAAATAATAATCTCTTGCAAAGTAATAGTGAAGAAGAAGGACATAAGTTTTTTTTATAGTTTTCTACATGTAAAGATCATAAAATGAGAGCAACTATCAACAACAACTGGTATTTCTTGATATATGCAGCTTTTCCTTATGGAGGGGTGGAAGGAATAAGGGAGTTTTTTGTTTACAACAAATCATTTTGTTATGGTTCTCAGTAAACAAAGTGTCGGATGAAACTAAAATTGAACTTTCTGATTAAAAAACCTTCTGGTTATTCCACCAAATATTAATATTTCTGAACTCTTCCTGAGTTAAAAGATTACTATTGTTTCTAAATGAACATGAACTTGTTTTCTTTTCATTATTTGTGGTCTGAAAGCTCTGCATCTTTTTGTTATTTTGACCATTTCTCATTTTCTGCCAATAAATACAAAATTTTTGCTTGCAATTTCAGAGACATGTTGTCAGTAGTTCATAGAATAAAAGAACAATGTTCATTTTACTCAAACCTATAAAAACTAAAACCAGAGAAACCGATCATTTTAAGTGGTCTCTTAATTGTTCCAGATCTATATATAAATATAAACCCGCTGTCTATGGGTAAATTGACAGTTTCTGATTCTAAATTCATAAAATGAAAGCAGATTTTTTGCATGTCGATAACATAATCAGGGAGTCATTCAGGCAAATTCCTGAAGATATTCCTGTCCAAATCTCTCTGCAATAAAAGTCAAAGACTTACGCCTCAAAAAATAAATTTCTTTTTTTTAAAAAAGGAAAGAAAATCAGAAGAGTCCACTGAAGCTGCTGTGCTGAACAGAGATGGGATTCTGTAGGAGAACCGGTTTGATCTTTCTAATCTCTCTCCAGAATCCGTCCAGAAACCGTCAGCCGAGTTAAACCTGTGAGGACATGAACAGGAAGTCAGTAACTAAACATGCTTTTAAAAAAATCCCTTTGCATCAGCGATCCTGGAAATCTCTCCCCCATCCTGCTTAAATCGATTTAAATCTGCTGCTTTCCGTCGCTCAGACAGAACTCATGCTCTCCGCCACCTGCTGCACACACTCCTCCACCTTCCTCTGTCTCCGCGGAGCGCCTCGCTCTCTCCCTCCCCCACCGCGGCCCCTGTGACCTCCGCCCTCCCCTCCACCGTCACTCCTTCCCCGACAACTGCCAGCCCCTTTACATTTTAGGCGTTTCTCTGGCCCTCGGGTTCAGAATGGCTCACAACAAGTGCATAAAAGTAGCTCTGCCTGGCTCTCGCTGAGCCCCCCCCCACACGCAAACACATGTTTCCTAATCCATGCAGTGCAAAGGAGGCCTCACCCATTTAGCTCCCATCCACCAGCATTTAGAGAGTTTATCACCTCCTCCTGCTCCCAGGAGTAGAAACCTTACACTGCAAAAACACAAAATATCACCAAGTATTGGTAAATATCTTCGTACACTTGAAATAACACACAAAATTAGCTTATAAGTAACTTCTCATCAACCTTAATTTAACTAAATCATTGTTGAATACAGATAAAACGTGCTAGTTTAACTTGCAGTGAAACATTACTCCTGCTTAAGTGAGAAATTTGTTAGTGGAACTGATACTTTTTATGTCTGAATCCAAGAATTACTGACCTAAAACAACCTGATTTATTGTGCTGTGTTGTTTTTTGTCTTAATTCAAGTGCACTGAAATATTTGCTCTAGGAACTTTTGGAAAATATTTTGTTTTGTATGTTTTTTGCAGTGTAGAGGTTTCTTGTGTTTGTGCTTCTTTGTCACACTTTGACTTTATGAATCAAAGTTAACGTCAGACAAAGGTAACCCAGCAACCTGCTCTTCTTAAATCACAAATTAAGTTTGGTTAATCACATTTTTAAAAAAAAAGTTAAGCTCAATTTCACAAGACAGAAGCAGAACAGAACCTGTCTGACAGCACGAAGTAGGCTGAGAGACCTTAAAGAAATTCAAGAACATTCCTGAAAAGGATCACAATGTCATTTACTTTGACTTAACTTGTATTAATAGTTCTGATTTGTTGTGTTTTTTAATTTCAGTTGTACTTCCTGGTTATGAAAAGATAAAACAATAATAAAAATCCACAAATGGAGAAACCACAGAGCAGGAATGAAACTTTCCAACCAAAATTACTCCAAGAGCCAAAAGAGCAAAGGTCAACATTTAGGATTTAATAATAGGAAAGAAACTGGGCATCCAGGGCAAAAATCACAGGAAAACAATGCCTCATCTTATATTGACACACAAAAAGTGTCTTGATTATCCCAAAGACTTATGGGAAATATTTTGTTGATCTGATGAGAAACCAGTGGAAATTTCTGGAAGGTTTCTGTCCTCGTTTTGTCAACATAAAACTGAAACAAATGACGGGAGATGACATGAGCATCCCTGGATGGTAACATGAACGAGAATGAAGATTTCTGAGTGGCCTAGTCAAAGTACAACCCTAAATCTAAGTTAAATGCAAAGGCATACAGAATCCAAGAATTTTAAAAGTAAAGATCGACTGATGAGTCTAGTTGTCTTTAGATTTTCCGGTTGAGTTTCCCAAATAACATCCGTCCTATGAATAGTTTAGCTTTTGTGCAAAGGTTGAAACTGAGCTGATTTACATTCCTCTGGATTGTGTTAATGTAGATTAATGTGCACTGTCTTAATCAAATGACTTAAATTAAATTAAAATATTCTGTCCTTCCCATCCTGCTCCTCTCTGAACACCAACCATCTTTGCACTTCAACACACTAACAAGCATGTGCGCACATGTACACAGTCTCCACATTTGTCTCTCTCTCTCTCACACGCGCACACACGCACACACACACACACACACACACACGCACGCACACACACACACACACACACACACACACACGCACACACACACACACACACACACACACCACCACCACCACCACCTCCAGCAGAGTTATAATTATTCCGGCTGCTGCTGCAGTGACAGAGCAGAGTACAGGCTCTGCAGGAGGATAAGGTTTCAGCTGGCTCACACTGAGCCATGTGCTCTGCAAAAAGATTTAAAAAGATGAAGCGCTGAATTAATTCAGAGGATAAAATGCATATGAATGCAGGTGGGATGTGTGTGATTCGCTTTGCAGAAGGAAATCAGTGCATGGTGAATAAGTGAGAGGCTTGAATTGTCTTATAAAGCCTGACGGAGTTTAATTCATTACGTTTCATGATTAGAAATGTAAGGAAGTCCCTCAAAGTTTTCATCAAGTTGATTTCCATGAATCCATCAGCCCCAGCGGGTCCATCCCGGCTCTGCGCTCTGCGGCCTAAATCGGTTCGCATGAGGGAAGCGTTTTCCCATTTTAAGGCCGGATGAGGCCTACTAGCAGCAAATCTATAACCCTGCTTGGCAGCAACTGGCATCTCCCATAGAAACCCCCCGGCGGCCCGCGGCGGCTCCTTATACGGCCGTCTAGGTGGGTCTGCGGGGCTCGAAGGGAGGTCAGAGCGACAGGCCCATACATGGAGCGCCCGCTCTGCTCGCCGGGGGCGCACAGCGTCACTCTGGATCCCCATCAATGAGAGCCACCCCACCAGAACCCCTCTGCCCCCGCCAACACACCCACCCACCCACTCCCGCCGCCGGTGCCTGGCAGCATCCTAATATGGCCGAAGGCCGGGATGGGGGCCAGTGCTGAGCTTTGTGAATGGTGGACGGCCGGTATAAAAGGCGGCCGGGCAGCGGCCAGGACTCCAGCTGGTTCAGCAGCAGCACTGGTTGGGTCGTTCTCTCCGAGCCGCAGACAAACACCTAAGGTAAGACTCCTGCGAGGATCGGCCGCTTTCCGAAGCTTCTCGTCCCGGTTGGAGCCACAGACTGTAGGCCTTAGAGAACCGGCGGAGCGTCCGGGGAAGATGTAGGACCAGATAGTTTGTAAAAAAAAATACACATTATAAGGAGGAAATAGTCTAAGAATCTGAAACTGTAAGACTAAACCTAAATAATAATTGGCATTGATTAAGCGCAAAATTACTGTTGGCCTTGCCTGTTTCCTCGCTGTATTTGCCTTTAATTTTGAGGGAAAATGAAGCCAAAATCAAAATGTTTGGCTTCATTTTTGGGCAAAATTTGATTTAAAATTTGGTCAAAACTTTAAAAACACGTTGTGTGTTTTGAAATGAAAACACACAACGTACTTTGTTGGATGTTTCTTCAGACAACAACGAGGGAACAGGTAAGCCAAATTTGGATTTAAAAATTCCTCAAAATTAAAGGTAAAATTGCAAAAATGATGTCCAGTTACATAATAAAACATCCACAATTTTTCTTTGTCTTAAATCAAAGTGAAATTTACAATTCAGCTTTTGTTCATTAAATCCCATCAAATAGTGTTTTAACTTTCCATTTAAAGCCTAATATAAATCCGTAACTGCATCAAGCTCCCAATTCTCGTCATCCTTAGAGTCATTTTTAATAACTTTAATAACTCAGTCGTTTTAACCTGAAGGAAAACTGTGGGTTCCTTAAAGGCTGCGTGTGGATTTAATCCACATATTCCCACACGGTGAGGCGACTCGGTGCGCTCTGATCTTCCTGTTTCTCTCCTGGGTGACAGAAGCCAACATGTGTGACGACGATGAGACTACCGCCCTCGTGTGCGACAACGGCTCCGGCCTGGTGAAGGCTGGCTTCGCCGGAGACGACGCCCCCAGGGCCGTGTTCCCCTCCATCGTCGGCCGCCCCCGTCACCAGGTAACCAACGAAGAAGAAAAGCCTCCAAATTATTAGACTTTGATACAAACTAGTAGGAGCAATTGTGGCACCTGAGCCTGTTATCTGCATGAGAAGCAGAGATATTAGTAAATATTTTAATGCATAGCATCATGTTTAAGTTTAGTTTCTCAGAGTGAGTCGTGTATCTGCGGCTCAGTCACTGAGACTAAATTTGTCACTTGTGCCGTCTTTGTGACGCACGTCGTTATTTGGCACATTTACGCAATGCGAAGCCAGTCTGGCTCTCTGCGCCCACCCCCATGGATAACCTTCTCCTACCCTCCTCCTCCAGGGTGTCATGGTCGGTATGGGTCAGAAGGACTCCTACGTCGGCGACGAGGCCCAGAGCAAGAGGGGTATCCTGACTCTGAAGTACCCCATCGAGCACGGCATCATCACCAACTGGGACGACATGGAGAAGATCTGGCACCACACCTTCTACAACGAGCTGAGAGTGGCCCCCGAGGAGCACCCAACCCTGCTCACTGAGGCCCCCCTGAACCCCAAGGCCAACAGGGAGAAGATGACCCAGATCATGTTTGAGACCTTCAACGTCCCCGCCATGTATGTGGCCATCCAGGCTGTGCTGTCCCTGTACGCTTCCGGCCGTACCACTGGTGAGAACCTCGACTAAAAACAAAGACCCACACAAAAGAGTTTTCAGATTGGAAAACTTTACGCACAACATTTCTTGGAATGTTTACGCACATACTTTAGTCACATTACGATTAATAGTTTTAAGATTCTTTTCAGGATGACTCGGGATTTTTTCCGCAGCGACTCCTCACAAAGATCCGTTCAATTTACCTGGATGTTTTTCCAAATTGGATAACTTTACGCACCTTTCTTGGGATATTTATGCACACACTTTGGTCGCATCCCGTCACATCGTGTTCATTTTAGTATTATATTTTAAGTCTTAACTAAACTCATCTTCTTGCAACAACTCAGAAGCGACTACTCACAAAGGTCCGCTGAGTTTACTTGAATATTTTTTCAGATTGGATAACTTTACGCACAACATTTTCTTGAATATTTACGCACATATTTTAGTCGCATCCCTTCTACAGTTTTAAGATTTTTTTTAAGATCACTGGGGATTTTCTCCGCTGCGACTCCTCGAAAAGATACTCAAGATTTTCCTGAATATTTTTCAGATTGGATAATTTTACGCACAACATTTCTTTGAAGATTTACGCACCTACACGTCATATTATGTTTCATAGTTTTAAGATTTTTTTTTTTAGGATCATTCGAGATTTTCTCCGCTGCGACTCTTCACAAAGATACACACAAATTATCATAGTATTTTTTCGGATTAGCCAATTTTACGCACAAAATTTCTGCACATGCCGTCACATCATGTTATGTAGTTTTGAGAAGTTTTTGTTTTTGTTTTTTAAGAATTACTCGTGCTTTACTAAACTCACCCTCTTGCCTCCTCTCAGGTATTGTGCTGGATGCTGGTGATGGTGTGACCCACAACGTCCCAGTCTATGAGGGTTACGCCCTGCCCCACGCCATCATGCGTCTGGACCTGGCTGGTCGCGATCTGACCGACTACCTGATGAAGATCCTGACTGAGCGTGGCTACTCTTTCGTGACCACCGGTGAGGGACTCACTTTTACGCACGTTTATTGACAGCCGCCGCTCTTTTACTCTCTGAATAATAACTCATGGATTTTCCTCCCTGCAGCTGAGCGTGAGATCGTGCGCGACATCAAGGAGAAGCTGTGCTACGTGGCCCTGGACTTCGAGAACGAGATGGCCACCGCTGCCTCCTCCTCCTCCCTGGAGAAGAGCTACGAGCTTCCCGACGGTCAGGTCATCACCATTGGTAACGAGAGGTTCCGTTGCCCCGAGACCCTCTTCCAGCCTTCCTTCATCGGTACTCCAAATATTCTTCTTCTTCTTTGTCTTAAAATGGCAACCACGACTCCATGTTAGTCCTCCTAACACTTGCGCTCTCACCTGACCAGGAATGGAGTCTGCTGGCATCCATGAGACTGCCTACAACAGCATCATGAAGTGCGATATTGACATCCGTAAGGATCTGTACGCCAACAATGTGCTCTCCGGCGGTACCACCATGTACCCTGGTATTGCTGACCGTATGCAGAAGGAGATCACTGCTCTGGCCCCCAGCACCATGAAGATCAAGGTAAACAAACCAGATCACAACTTCTTTTTTTTACGCACAAATTTCAGCTTCTTGACTGATTCTTACTAAACTCCCGCCGCCTTCCTCTCTCTAGATCATCGCTCCTCCCGAGAGGAAGTACTCCGTCTGGATCGGTGGCTCCATCCTGGCTTCCCTGTCCACCTTCCAGCAGATGTGGATCTCCAAGCAGGAGTACGACGAGGCCGGCCCCAGCATCGTCCACAGGAAGTGCTTCTAAATCCTCCATCTTCTTCTTCTCCGCCACCACCGGCAACCTGGAGAACGAGCGAGGAGGAAAGAAGAGCTCTGCGGCACAGCAACACTCTGCCGTCAATGGACTGGCTGTCTGCGCCGTTGACATCCATATGCAATTTATATTGGTTTAAAATCTGCATATTTCAAAGCTGTTTGTTGTCTGTGTTGCACGGAGAAAGGCTGTGAAAACAACCACTGAACCATGCATACACCAAAAAAACTTTAATAAAAAAAGAAATAACAACATGTTGCCCAACACATGTGAATGTAAGTGTATATACATATTGATAATTTATTAAAGTCCATTATTTGGTATTTTTGCCCCTGGCCTTGGTTTTCTCTTCAAGGGGAGGGTGGAAAAACTAAAAATGCAGTAAAATGCATCAAAGCTCAGAGTTTCCTTTAAAAACGACCTCAAATTAAACCAAGAGCTGAACATCTGCAGCATTTTGTGATCAAAATTTTAAAGACTGCCACAAAAAGATAATGTGACTTTTCCTTTTTGAAAAAAAAAAAGTAATCCTGAGCTTAAATTTAGTTTTTAACATGCAAAACATATTATCATAAATTGTTTGATACTGTAACTCATAAATTGTCAGTTTCCTCTCTCAAAAAAGTACAAACTTTCTTAATGTTTCACATCTTAAATGCCAGTTTTAGCGATCAAAAGCTCACTTTCTCTTTTTTCCTATCTGATAAATTTGGAAATTTGATTTTCTTTCCTGTAGTAGAAGTTAGTTTTACCTGAACCTGGGAGAATCAAACATCAATACTGAATCTGATCAATAACTAATGAATCAATTCCTCCCTTGAACACAAAAGTAACTACATTAGCGACATGCAGCATAAAACATTTTATGTGTTGTTTTTGGAGGGGTTTATATTGATTATTGCCTGAACTTTGCAACGTCAAAAATGAGCAACAACACAAATGATCATTGTTTAAATGAACTGCTGCACCTGGAACACACAAAAAATGTTCTTTTAAAACCTGCAATTGAATTTTTTGTAGCCTTTAAACATAAATGTTCATTTTTGTTGATGAATTATGAGTATCCTCAATTTTAACCTCATATAAATAAGAAATTATATATTTTTTCCCTCAAAAATAACAATATCTTGTGTCCCCATAAGAGTCCAAATTTCTATATATATATATATATATATGTATATATATATATATATTTCAATATTAGCACATAACGATGGAAAATATTAAGAGACCATTTAAAATGATCAATTTCTCTGATTTTACTCTTTATAACTATATGTTTGAGTAAAATGATAAACTACTGACAACTGAAATTCAAAGCAAAAATTTAGAGAAATGGTGAAACTTAAAACGATGCAGAGCTTTTAGACCTCAAATAATATAAAGAAAACAAGTTAATGTTCATTTAGAATCAACAAAACTAATGTTTTAACTCAGGAAGAGTTCAGAAATCAACGTTTGGTGGAAAAACCAGGAGGTTTTCAGTGCAGTGGGCTCTTCATTTATTCCAGAGCTGCACATTTTTAAATTTCTTCATCAATGTCAGACAAAAACATTCATAAAAAGCAAGAATAATTAACACCCAAATACACAACATGACCACATGTAGCATTTGCGATACGACTGCCAAACATACGCAAAAAATAGTGGAGTTAATGACTTAGTTGTGACGGATATGCGGGATGAAGGTGCGTCACGTCATCATCAGTTCTGATTGGCGGACTGCTCGATCACAAAAGCGGGAACATCTTCAACACGCACATTCAGAATAGCACTTGGCAGGAATGCGCAAAGGCAACAGGCGCAACAGGAGCGGCTCTGCTGTTATAGCTGCCCCGGATCAGTAGCGCCGGGACACCGGACACCCGCTCCGGAATCCCGTTGAGCTGCCGCATGCACCGCCCGGGCCCCCGGATCCATTTTTAGTCGAAAGCATAGTGTGTTCAGAGGGACCCAAGCTCTGCCTTATATGAATATGAGCTCACCAGGTAACCCGAGAGGGGCGGAGTATCCACACAATTACTCAACTAGGAGTGAAAAAGTATCAATCATTTAATGTTTAAAAATTACCAGGAGCAAAATATAAAGTTATGTGGGAGTTTGGGTATTTTAAAGATCAAATTTATTCATATAAATAACATAATTGCAAAATCAATATTTTTTCAAATAATTTTTATTCAATGTAAAACTTCTGAAAATGTTAACAAAAACTGCAGGTGTGCGTCTGTATCTGGTGAATGTTTGGTTAAAACATGTTTGTTTTTCATTCAGTGGGTAGAAAATACAGAAATTTTACTCAAGTAAGAGTAAAAATACTTCATAATAAAATTACTCAAGTAAAAGTAAAAAAAAAACTACAACGTAGTAAAAGTACTCCTAAGAGTAAATTTTATCCAAAAAGTTACTCAAGTAAATGTAACTGAGTAAATGTAGTTACTCCCAGGCTCTGCAGGGGGATTCTAGGATAAAACAACATGAGGTTCATTATCTGACAGATGCAGCTTATAACATTATTATTCAAAGCATCAGCCACCAAACACTTCAACATTTCAAGCTCAAACGGACAAAACTGTGCAGGGATGAAGCACCTGTTGCGGGGTGTGTTTGGCTTTTTAAAAGCGTCCTCGCCGGTGGGCGGAGCTTAATCCTGTGTCATTACAGCAGAACCATCTGCTCTGGGCCGCTTCCGTGACATCCGAGCTCGCAGTAAGTATGTGTACTGTATACAAAATTAGATCTGTGCAGGCAAGAGTCGCTCCCGTCGAGCAGGTCAACTGTTGTGGACCTGGACGGAGAGTTTGATGGATTTACTGAGCCGGTACCGGAGCCGCCGCCGACAGGCGATTACAGCGCTCCTATGGTGCCGTGATTAATCTGACGTGCAGACTGTACATAACAGAGATGTATTTGTTATTAAAAGGTTGCGCTGAATAACATGCAGGCTATTTTAATGACAGCAAACTGTGTATACTTTAAAAGGAGAACAGAGACACCGCATTGAGTCGATGTGCCGTATGGGGAACATGTTTAATGGTTTAATGTGTTAAAAATAGTCCAGCTGCATGATTTCTTTTAAACTCTGGTCGTTTCGTACCCTAGCTGGTCGTCTGGGGTCAACTGAGTCGACACTTGCATGTAAAGTCAACCCAGCTCTCTCTTAAAGATTATCATCGCGCATATATATATGGTGCATTACGGTAACAGATCAGTAGGGGGAGCCTTTGCAGGAGATAAAAATAGGAATGAAGCATAACTTTAAAAAATGCATGACATACTTCCACATCCACATTCTGTGTTCAGAATGAATATTTTATCATTTTGTTGCACATTTTTTGGAGATAAAATCGGTCAAAGTACCTCATAATGCCACTTTTGCCTCATTAAAAGTTCTTGGGAATCTATTAAATGAAAATCTGTATCCAGAATAGATATGTTATAATCTTACTATGCTCTTTGGAGATGGTCTCAGGTGCTTGGTTTGTTATCAATTATCCAAATAACCTCTGCACGTCGATGCTTTCAGATAAGAAAATATATTTTGTGGTGTTATCAGCGATATCAGAGATATCCTACCTTCACAAAAAACATTTTTTATTCTACAAAGTGTTTCAAATGAATAACTTACCCAGAGGTCTGTTGTATAAGATAGAATAAATGAAATACACTATAAATCCAGATTAACAGACATCAAACAAATAACATTTAATTTTTACTGCTAAAAACAATTTTAGAAACCACAGTATAATTAATTTGTAATCGACAGGGACCCATTTTTAAAAAATTTCTATGAACAAACCCCCCCCCCAAAACAAAACAAAAAGATTGTGGAGGCCCCTGTTGGTCAGGGCCCCTGGTTACCATGTCGAGTTCTCTTTTAAGACGCAGGGGGAGTTTCGTATTGACCATGTATTCATTCCTTGCTGCCTTGAAAAAGTTTTGTATATATATTTTAGACAGTATTTTGACTATTAGTGTAAAAAAAAAAAAAATTGTCTGCCGTAAATAATATAGAAATAATAAATATTAATTTCATAAACTGTTATACTTAAGTTTACTATAATTGATTAAAAATATTCACCAGCCGTGACTGACAAGTGTTTGTTTACAGTTACTAGATTGAAATGGGTTTGGGCGAATTACGGTAACAAACCTCTTCGAATCTGTTGTTCGATTGAATCTTGGCAGCCAATCAGAGGAAGAGCTGAGAGTTACGTCACCGCGTTCAGGAACTTTCTGGTAGTCACGTAGTTATGGCAGACAGACTGCTCGCTGTTCTTGTAGCCAATATCTTTGAAAGATTTATAAAGTAGATGTCATTCTTCACAGTTTCATTCGGACCGAACTCTGGTTCTGGTTTTGTTGCCCGAAAAGCGAGCTATTAATTAGAAAGTGGGCGGGTCCTTGAACGGCTTCCTGTGCTGCTATTGGTTTAAACTGTTGTTGGTCTGGTTTAAATGTCTGGCTTGGTGTGAGGAGTTTAAGCTGTTACATCGCTGTTGTCACTGTTGCTGTAGACTTACTGTGATAAAGTCTTTGGTTTATTTTTGCTCTGTTTTTAGTTTAAACCGGGACAAGATGGTGACTAAAAGGATCCGCTCAGAGTACATGAAGAAGTTCAAAGACCCCAAATGGGAGACTTACACCAAGTGTTATGAAGAGATGCTGGCCTACAGGCTGACCCGGAGGCTGCTGGAGCACACACACAACCCCTGGTTCTGGAACGGCTCGGACAGTGACTCGGACTCAGGAGGAAGGAGCCCCGCTCACCCCAGTAAGAACCAGGTTGAAGCTCAACCAGGCAGAGCGGAAACAGAGGAGCCTGAGGGGGTCAGGACGGACAGACAGCAGGAAACCAGAACCACCGGAGCTGGACCTAGACGTACTGTCCAGAATGAGGAGCAGATCAGGCCTGACCCACAGTCTTCAGCACACAGTAAGCGTTTCATTAAAAGAGTAATATATCTTCATGTTGTAATGTTTGCATGTTATGGTGTGTGATATGAGTCACTGTTTAGGTTCGCAGTGTGACGATACCAGGAAGTCAAACAAAGCAGTTCAGGAAGAGGAAGAGGAAGAGGAGATCTCTGCTCCACTCCCAGACAAAGGTAAACTATTATCAAATATCATTTTAAAATGCTGAGTATCACACAATTTAAGAAAAGCTTTACGACTTTTTCCTTTTTCTTTTTTACATTAATGTTTACAGTCATTCTGGTTGTAACAAAATAATTGTGTTTTTCATTGAAGACCAGAAAACAAATAATTAGCTTAAAATTGTTTCAGAATAGCTCTTAGGTTTGCTATAGTTAGACAGTTGCACTGAAAAAATAAGAGAAATAAATACATTTTCCTGCATGTACTGTAGATGCTGACTTGAACAAGTGACTTGTAATTTGAATTTTCTGCATAACACTCAATGGAAAGGACTAAGATATTTGACTGCCTGTAGTCAGAACCTCTCACCACTGAAAACGTTTTCTGCTTGTGCAAAAAACCCAAACGAAGATGGGAAACGGATCAGACTGAGAAACGACAGCAGCAGATCTCATCAGCTCCTCAACACCTACACAATGTTAGGAGGAGGGGAGATGATGTAACACATTTTTTAAACCAGTTAATACTGCTGTCACTGAAAAGGTTTGTTTTTTGAGACAGAAAAATCAGCTTCAAAACTGTCTGTCGTTTTTCCTCTGTGCATTGTTTGCATAACTTTGCATTTTTAAGTCTGAATCTTACAGTAAATATAGTCAAATTTCTGTTACAAATGAATGATTTTTTTTTTTTCTTTTTTTTTATACAGTTATCGATTTATTGTCCAGCCCCAGGTTAGGATTTGTAAAAGTTTTTCTTTTCATATTCCAGAAAAAGAGACGAGAGCAGTCCGACCTCACCAAAGAAAACCCTCCAAACCAGCGAGGCCAGCCTGGCGCTCCCAGCGCGTGAGGCCTATACGGCAGCTCAAAGAGGACACGAAGGAGAAACGACATCCTTTTGCACTGTATGGCTCAGGAGAAAAGGACGCAGACATCGCAGATAGGAAGACTCACAACGTCGGTCCTGCAGCTTCTACTGCTGAGGTGACGTAAGGCCCGGCGTACCTGTCATTCTCTCAACATGAAGTGTAACCGTTCGTTTCACGGACAGATTCATGAATCGGCTCTGCGTGCTAAGACCAGGCGGCAGGTGGAGCGGCAGATCCAGACCCGGCGACCTGAGCGGTGTCTGGCCAAATCAGCTGACCCAAATAAGACCGTGATGGCGGTTCAGCCCGAGTTCAACCCCTGGCTCACCGAGTACATGCGCTGCTTCTCCGCCCGCTCCCGATAGGACAGCGGCAGTACGTCAGCACCAGCAAAGCCATTCCTGCCTCTAGGAAGAGCGGAAGTTCAGACACATTTTACCTGCTCTGAGTCTCACTGCGATTTGTCTTCATGGAAAACATCTCAAACTCAGGGATTTTATACAAGATGGAGGACAATCATGGAAGAATGGTTTTGGTAATTTTACGATGAACTGAAGTTTTGCCACATAAAGACATTTGGTATCACTTGAATTTGAAGGGCTGTGCATAATGGTGCGTTCACACCAAGCGCTTTACGCGCGTCAAAAACGCGTCGACGCTTCAAGTTCGACGCATCTGCACTTTGAAGTCAGACGCTTGACATTTTGCTCTAGATGTCAGTTGCGTCAGAACCGCTCTAGTGGGACGTTGAAAGGAGACTCCTTGGCATACGTGTCCCTCAGACCGTTTCGTCTAAATAAATGCAAAGTTTATTTACGTTTATTTAACGTGTTTCAACGTTTTTGCTGGACGGATTTGGATAGAGCAAATGCGGGGAAATATTTTCCAAAAGTTATAACTTACTCAACATTCCAACTTCCTCGCTGATCCTCTCCCAAGTCAAGTCCTTTCCACTCCCTTCTCTGTAGCTCGAATGGTCGTAGATTACAGGGCGAGAGCAAACAGCGACAATTAGTTTATTCTCCATAGTTTTATTTTTCTGAAACTACGAGCGGCGAAAGTTCAGCTATTTCAGCTCCAGCGTTGGATGCATCAAGACGCTCGAAACGCGTCAAATTGCGCATCACTTGACGCGTTTTGATGTGCCTCCACATAGAAAACCAGACGCGCCTGGCGTGCCGAACGCGTTTTGTGTGAAATGAGGGAGAGTTAATGACTGTTGTAATGAAGTTTAATTTGATAAATAATGACTTTTAATGAGCGTTTTAATTGAACTTTGCATTAAAAATGTCATTATTTAACAAATGAAACTTTTTGACAACATTCAGTTTTATGCACATCCCTTCAAATGAAACGTTACCAGACTTTTAAATTAGTGTTAGTAGTTTACATTGAATCTTACAGCCATACTTTGACGCAGATCCTTTAAGACATCCAGTAAAAGCACAACTTTGTTATGGAGATAATCTACAGGGGAGCGACTCGTGGGCAAAACAATCAGATGAAGATTCTTGTTCTTGAAGAAACTTTTGAACTTATATGAACAATAATTCAAGGATTCAACGTTGGCCAGAAGTTTACATACTCCTCGTTTTGTTAGGGTGGAATGATGAGGCAAAATATAGCAAGAATAAGGTGAGCAGGTTTTAATTAGTTTAGGATTTTAATTCTTATTCCCAAGAAGAGAGAAGGAGGAGGACCAGCAGGAGGCGCTGCAGTCCCCAACCTGCAGGTGAGCATTAAAGCTACATAATTTGGAAATTATGTTATGTTATTAAAGCTAAAGTTTGTTATTAAAGCTAAAGTTTAATCAGTAATACTTTTATAACAAATTGATGTCAGATCCTGATTTCTTGGTTAATGTCAAGCTGTCATAACAAAGACATTTTGAATAATGTCAACTTTGTATTAAAGTGTCATGATTTACCGAATGACACTTCATGACAACAGTCATAAACATTCATGAAGACTTACTCATGTTTATGACAGGAGTTATGTCATGTTTATGACAGGAGTTATGCCATGTTTATGACAGGAGTTATGTCATGTTTATGACAGGACTTATGTCATGTTTATGACAGGAGTTATGTCATGTTTACGACGATGTTATGACCGTCTTATTCACAACCCGTCCAATAAAGTGTTACCAGAACTTTTTTTTAAATCAGTGTTTGTCAGTAAAAACCTGCAGGTGTCTGGTGAATTTTAGGTTAAAACATGTTTGTTCTTCATTCACTGGGGAGAAAATCCAGAAATTTTACTCAAGTAAGAGTAAAAATACTTTGTAATAGAATTACTGAAGTAAAAGTAGAAAGTACAGCGTAGTAAAAATATTCTCAAAAGTACCATTTTTATTTTTCAAAAAAGTAACTCAAGTAAATGTAACTAGTTACTATTAAACTCTGAATGTTACACACAACTTATGAAACCTCAGAAATCTTTCAACAGCTAAACTAACTTAACTTTAGCATCATGTCTGTGATGTTTCTGATTTGTAATAAAACCTGCAGAGCATCTAAATCTGTTTATTGTGGTTTAAATTGAATTATGATAAAGAAAATGTAAACAATTTGGATTTTGTTTTCCTGCTGCAAACCGTTCACTAATTTCACTTCTTTTCTCTCTCTCTGTTTCGCTCCAGGATTTTCTTAAAGCGTCAGAATTACAACTTGTAACGATGTTGGTCCTGGATGTGGTGAGAAAAGAGACGGAAAGTTTCCTACGTCTGCCTGGAAGAGGCTCATCAGCTGGAGAAATACCCAGAATGCATCAGGAACACGTGGTTTTATTAAAAGTGTTCTCACAAATTATTGAGACTTGTACCTGCTTCCATAAAATTTTGAAACGTTTTCTGTCGTCACCATCTTTGATTTGACCTTCAAGGGATTTTATTCTTTTTTCTGACGCCATTTGTTTTGTTTTTTTTTGGTCTTCCTTCATCTGGATATTGTTCATAAATTAAGACTGCTGGTTTAACTTCAGGCAGATTGCGTCCTTTTTCATTTAAAATACACTAAAAGATTGTAAAATGTTTTCTATTCAGTCAACTAGGTGTTAATCAGGGTCTCTGTAGATCTCCTTCCATATGTTGTGACTTTTTTTTTTTTTTTTTAACAAAAATAAAACAATCAGTGTAGTATGAGAGATACAGTTAGTTTAGATCCAGTCCATAGTATAACAGAGATTATAGTCTGAGATTTCTGTCACCGAATGTTTTGAAGCCAAAAAGAAAACAGAAAAAAACAAACATGTAAATATTCAGTTTACTTCTGTTAATATGAAATGTTGCAATTATTTTTAATATTTTATATTTGTGGTTGCTGTTAACTTAAACTAGTTAATGATTAAACACTTTAAATGTTTAATCATGATTACACTTCTATATGTATGTTCATAAATATGAACTATATTTTGCTTTTGATCAAATATTTTACAGAAGTTAAACATTAGAAACGGTGGGAAAACAGTTTTATTCTCTTTTTCTTTATTGTTGTATCATCATGTTCATTATTAGTTTGTAATTATTATGTGCAGCAATCAGTTGATTTTCTATGTTCTCAGATAAATGCAGAGAAACAGGAAATGTTTCTCGTTTAGGTTTCTACTCTAACACTTTCACAATGTTTTTCACATAATTTTACAAACATTTAAAGGACTTAAAGATGAATGTCGGGTCAAGAGGTGAAGTTTTTAGTGAAACATTTTTCTAGCACATTGTTGAGTTTGTGAAAATATATCAACCTCTTCAAATAATCACACTTTAAAAAGATTTTAAATCTGATCATTTTACCTTTTTAAATCTTTAAATTAAATGACTGTTACCGAGCCTGTAATGAGCAGAGCGAAGGAAATAGTTTGTAATTTTTTAAAATGTTTTTGAAAACATGTTTTTTTCTGTTCATCTAAATAAAATTGTTTGATTTAAAAAAATATCAATATTAAGTATTTTAATAATGCAAATAAAGAAAGAGGTGAAAGTGAATTAAACCCGAATTAATTATTTCTATTAGCCAGATTTGGCAAATAAAAACTACTTGAGGAACTTATTGGTACTTTTAGGAGTATTTTTACTACAATATGTTTTTTACTTTATTATAAAGTATCAGATATCCAGTGTAACTTCACTGAGTGATGAAAGTGAAAAAAATAATTTGGAAAATGTCTTCCTCTGCCTGATTTTATTTTGTAATCATGTTGATATGAATTGTTTTCATTTTGGTTCGTAAAATACCAAAAATGTCACGTAGCTTAATATTTTGGTCCAGCTAATGATGTAATTATTAACTATTAAAGAATTGTTTTGATCAATTAGTAACTGAGTTACCATTTTACAAAATACTTTTTTATTCTTGAGTAATTTCTTTGACAGCTACTTTTTACTTCAGTGTACTTGAGTACAATCTTTGGATACTCCTCTGCTTACAGCTTATGAAAACCTAAAAAATACAAAAGTATGTGCAAAATTTGAATATCACATAAAACCATTAAAAAAAGCATTTTTAATCCTAAAATTAAATGTCATGACAGAAATAAGGGGAAAACTGCTGGTCTGACAGCTTCATGAGGAGGCTGAGCTGATAAAAACTTTCTCTGTTTCCAAGGATATTTATAGAAAGCTTAGTGGAAGGAAAAAATGTGGATCTCCCACTGAGATCTAGTGGAAAGTTTTTAGTTTGTGATGATTTTATCATAAAAATAACCAAACATTATTACTTGAAATATCAGTGTATGTAATAAATCTATCAGAATATACCAATTTCACTTTTTGAATCAAATTACAGAAAAAAATGAATTTTTAGATGATTTTCATATTAGAATATAAAGGATTCAAATAAATAAATCTTTGAGTTTGACTCTAAATATTGAAGTTTTTCCTTCACTGAGAGCTGATGTGAAGCTGTAGAGAAATAAAAAAAACAAAAACAAATATCCGGTGATGTATTTGTTGTTTGTTTTATTTCAAAAACATATGCCAATTATCATAAACAATAAATTAAAAATCTGTGATATTCATGACAAA
This sequence comes from Alfaro cultratus, assembly GCA_903066825.1. Lineage (NCBI taxonomy): Eukaryota > Metazoa > Chordata > Actinopteri > Cyprinodontiformes > Poeciliidae > Alfaro > Alfaro cultratus. The sequence continues at coordinate 75,328 of CAEFZX010019744.1, read as the reverse complement.
ACAGACATACATGGAAATGAAAGAATCTGATGGCAAAAACAAAACAAAACACAAAATGACGGCATCCAGATGTGAAACAGCGAAAGCCACCGTCGTATTTCACAGACTAAATCTGAAGAGCTGCTTTAGTTTGAACCGTGATGGAAAAGTTTAGAGTTCTGTCGCTTATTATGGCTTTAGTTAAGCTACTTAGGAAGATGATAACCAAAGCAAAGTCACATGTTAGCCTTAAAAGATTAAAATAAATAAAGCACACAACAGATAAGATTCAGGCTGCAGTGATTGGTTAGCATCAGTCAGGTTTTCATGTAAACAAGCAACAATTAGTGAGAGATCTGCCACTTTACTGGCTGCAGGACAAACGTGTTGCACAACCGTTAAAATGGTGACCCGTCCTTCACACGCGGAGCACGAGGAGCCAGTGTTTTTAAATATACAGTGGAGCATGAAAATGATGCTGAATATGATTTCTAATGTAATACAGATGGAATATCAGCTATAATAAAATACTCCGTCTGGGAAAGCATGCGTCGGTCTCTATTTACAGAAACTCTGTACAGCGAAAAAAGGGAAATCGGGGGATTTAATGCAAGATAGGCAGCAGGAAGGGAGGGTGTGTTAGCTGAGGAGGTGTTACTGAGGGCAACGTTTAGTAGAGTGTTTAAACCAGAGAGGGAAACAAAGAGAGAACAGTAGTTCAGGGGGGTTAAAGTTTGGTTTCCATGCCAAAGAGTCAATGATAAAGTCGTCTGGTTTGCATTAATTCATCCACATCCAAGCTGGAGCAAAACGCCAACCTATTTTACTAACAAATTATCCAGTCAAATCTTGTTTAGTCATGTTAAATGGAGTAAAGGTGGAGTCCAGACTGCGTCGGAGGGAATACAGTGTGACCGTGAGGAGAGAGACATGCAGACGTTTAGCATCCTGGGTGGGATGGTCGGGGGCCATTTTGGTCCAGTAAAGCAGCGGACTGCTGGGAAGATGGCCGATCTGAGGGAGGGCAGAGGGGCCAGAAGGACTTCTCAGCTCTCTGCACATGCAGAAATGAAAATAAAGACTCTGAAGGGTCCGTGCAAAGGTCATGGGAGGGGTCACCAGCCAGCAACCTGAACCCAACACTGTTAGGTCCTCCATGGCTCTTCTTCTTCTTCTGGTCTTTATAAACCTGCCCCAAACAGAAACACTGGGTAAATATAGAAACATTTTCAACCAGCAATGCAATTTAAAAAACATAAAGGATGAATTAAGAGGCAGTCCTGGTTAATAAAAAGGTGAGAAATAATTTAGAGCTGAAACAATTAATCAAATATGAAGTAATTGTGTCCTCAAAATGTATCATTGTATTCAAATCTCCAGGCTGTAATATCTGAAACATTATGACTGAATGTAAACATGCCTTGATTAGGATTTCAAAGTAAATCCAAATTCTGTAATAATAGATTAGAGCTGAAACGATTAATCAGATTAATCGATTATCAAAGTTATTGTGGCATCTTGTACTCAAAATGTACATTTGAATTCAAATTTCCAGGTTAAAATATCTGAAACATAATGATTATAAATGAACTGATAAAAAGTATGTGTAAATCCTGTTATAATAAATTAGAACTGAAACGATTAATCAGATGAATCGATTATCAAAGTTATGGTCAACTAATTCACTAATCAATTAATTGTTAACTAGAGTGTAGAGACCCCAAAAAAGGATATTTTACTGAAAGAATGAGATATTCAGACTAGTAATTAAAACAAAACTGTACAAAAACTAAATACATTTTGCGCTTAAGATAAAAAAATATATATTTTTCTGGAAATATTTTCTACTCAAAACTCCTCAAGTGGCATTTTAGCTTCACCTGTTCAAATTCTTAAATGTAGATGCATCCTGTGCTAAAACTAAATGATAAAATGTTTATTTTCTTATTTAAAAACAGAAATGCATTTGTTTATTTGCATTTTTATGTATTTTTAATATTGCATAAAATAGGCTCAAGTGGTTAAATTAAAAAAATATGAAGAATGTGTCAATTTTTAAAAACTGATTAATCGATTACTTGTCGAAATAACAGATAAAATAAAATAATTAAATGTACCCATAATTAGATTATTGCATCATTAAACTGAACTCCTGTTTTAATGAAGGAGTAATTAGTGACTTTATGTACTGATTTCATTTGGAAACCTCTGGTTTTCTAAACTTTTTTACCTTCATGTAGTGAGTTACACGAAGTCGACTAGCAGCCGCAGTCCTGGGAGCCCTGCGGCTGAGCGCGGCGCGGAGAGCGCAGCTGTCGCAACGCCGCGTCGCCGTACTGGATGCCCGAACCCATCCGCTCTGGATCCAATTCCCCTGGAGCCAGAGAGGAAACCAGACAGCAGAGGAAACGTTAGGCGGCCGAGAAGAACCGAGGCAAGTTGATTTTATATAACAAAGAAGAAAGAAGAAAGCACAAAACGAGGTTATTTCAGCTGCTGGTAAAGTAGCTTCCAGATGAAAACTTGAAGACTGAAACATGTACTCAAGTAAGAGTAAAAAAGTATTTGGTAGAAAGTCCACTGAAGTACGGAGTAACTGATCAAATTATCAGTCATTTAATTTTTAAAAATTACATCATCAGATGGAGAAAAATATAAAGTTAAGTGGGAAATGTTGGGATTTAATGAACCAAAATGACAATAATTTATATAAGTAATAAATAAATAACAAAATCAGACAAAAGAAAATTTTTCCAAATCAGTTTTTTTCAATATGAAACTTTAAGAAAAACTACAGGTGTGTCTGTGTCTGATGAATTTTGTATTGAAACATGTTTGTTCTTCATTCAGGGGGCAGAAAATCCACTGAAATTTTATTCAAGTAGAAATATTTCATAATAAAGTTACTCACGTAAAAGTAAAAAGTACAGCATAGTAAAAACACTCCTAAAAGTACTTTTGTTCAAAAAAAGTTACTCACATAAATGTAACTGAGTAAATGTAACTGAGTAAATGTAACTGTGACTTGGATGAAATCATTTTTGTGGTCTGCGTAGGGGGAACGGGTCGGACTCCTACCGGACTCGATCTTGTTGAGGATTTTCCGAGCGCACTGGACGAAGGCCTCTTCGACGTTCTCCCCCGTTAGCGCGCTGGTCTCCAGGAACATCAGCTCTGCAACACAAACACAGATTAGAGCCTCCGGTTTTCTGCACACAGCATGACAAGTGAGTCAAACATCATCTGCTCACATTCAGCTCCTCCAACCGGAACATAAAACCATGCAGAGCAGGGCTGACCAAGCTGAGGCCCAGGGGCCAGAAATGGCCCCCACATGCATTTAAGAATGACACAAATTTGTTCATTAAGCTTCTTATGTTTAATCAGCGTAACATTATTGCTGACATAGCAATGGAAAATATTAAGTCATATTTTTATAATAAGTAGAACTACATCTATTCAGAAACTTTTACTGAAAAGCTAACATTACTGCGCCCAAATCAGCTTTTAGTTTATTAACTTTTATAAATATAGCAAGTGTTTTCACAGAAAGAGACTCAAATCCTGCTGAGAATAAATTAGTTCAATCAAATCGAACAATTTGAAAACTACACAACTTTCTTCTAACAGAACAAATGTGCAAAATTATTTTAAATGTTTGGATCTATAACGAATAACTTCCCTTTCCTACAAAAGAGAAAACAAAGCAAAAAATAAAAAAATCAAGTCTACTTTATTTGCTTGATTTTTTTTAATTTCCTTTTCTCGTGAGTAATTTTGGTCCATGTCCAAAATGTCTGGACGCCCCTGACGTTCAGCTGTTGACTATCTGATGCTCTTATGACGTTTTCCTGATTAAGACTTATTGATTGATTTATTGATGCAGACTGCCTTTAATTCGGTCAGAAAGCTTTCTGAATCAGCCGCTACCGTTTTCCTGAGCGAACCGCGACGCCTCCAGGAACGTGACCTCTCTGTCGGCGTCCAGGTCCTTCTTGTTCCCGCAGAGGATGATGACGATGTTTTGACTGGCCAGCATCCTGGCGTCGCTCAGCCACGTGGTCAAAGCGTTGTACGTTTCCCGACTGCAGAGACGGACACGAGTAAACAGGAGAAGCTGCAGAAACGACTGGGATCTCCGACTGGGTTTGGTCGGTTCTGGTACCTGGTGATGTCATAGACGAGCAGCGCTCCTGCGGCTCCTCTGTAATAACTTCTGGTCACAGACCTGACGGACACAGACAAGCGGTCAGTAAGCAGGCGGAAACGCCGAGATTAACTGAGATCTGGGTAAACAGTCACCGGTCTTAGGAAAACTATCAACGACTGATTCTGGATATCAGGTTTTCATTGGATCACTTCAAAATGCTGCAGCTGCCAGACCCAAAACAACACAACTCTTCACATCCTGAACAAGCTGAAGTCAAAAATTAATAATCAAATTAATAATCAGATTATTAATTTGATTATTAATTCAAATAATTAATATATTATTTCTATAGTTTAGAAATAATCCAGGATTAGTTCTGACTCTTAATATTGATAGTGTTAAAACATCAAATGTCCTTTATTTTATATGAAACCCTGAAAATGATAACCTTAAAAAGAGGTTAATATGTCTGGAGTAACAGATTAATAACAGAATAGATTATTCTTTATTGAGCCCCAAAATCGTTTTCATTTTGGGCCAAATCCAGACCCTGAATGCTCTTAAAGGGCCGGTTGTGCCAGAATATAAACATAAAACCTGTTCACAAACTGTTGAAATATCAATGAATTCTTAAAATTAAATATTATTGAACATCTTTTCAGCCCCTCCAGGACTTTGTGATTCTTTTTGTGATTCTTTTATAGTGAAAATCAAAGTGTCTGTGGTACTAATTTGGAAATATTTGCGATATTTATTTATGACGGTTAATGTGACTTTTTATTACTCACTGTATAGATCGTGGACTATAATCTGACATCAATTAAGGCTGAAGCAGATGTTTAGTACAAGTAAGAAAGATTTTGACAATTTTTGAGAAAAATCTGTAATAAACTCCCAATTATTAGCGCAAAAGAGGATTTGTTGATTTTCTGTGAATTTCCACAATAATTCTCAAGAAACTGGAGGAACTGATTGATAAAAGCTGCACTAATTTGATGGATAACACAATATTTAAGCACACTTAGTGTTTAGTCTAGAATCTAAAGGGCCACATAAAAAGCTACGGTGGGCCGGACTTGGCCCACGGACCTTGAGTTTGACACGTGTGTCCTAAAGAAAACTGCTTACATTTTTAAGCTTCATAGCCTTTTTGATCTCCTGAAGTGTAAAGAATATAGTTTAAGTTAAAGTATTCAGTCTCTTTTTATTATTGGTTGTCTACGGTAACATCTCGCTTTCTTCACTCCATCTCTGCTTCTGATTGGCTGATCAGTGCCGCTTGACGACTCCGCTTCTGGAAGCTCTGATTTCTGGTGAGTTTAAGGTTTGTGAAGGTGAAACAAAAACATTTTACCCAACCGGATTGAACTCAGGATGGATTACCATGCTGGATTAAAAAAAGTTTTATGTATTTACCCTAAGTTGTGTCAAACTCAGTTACAAACCTAAAGCGAGGGACAAATGGACGTCCAAACACAAGTGACAAGAGCAACATAATTTATCGTTTCACTGTGTTATTTTTCTTCTTAGACGTTTTCTTCCAGGTGTGTTGCTCCTGGTTGTTACTGGTTGATCTGATGTAATAAAGGCTGGAGGCTTAACTTCTGTGTTAATGATGTGATTCACCTGAAGCGTTCTTGTCCTGCGGTGTCCCAGATCTGCAGTTTGACCGTTTTGTTGACGACACTGATGATCTTTGAGCCAAACTCCACACCAATCGTGTGGTTAGATTCATCCTTAACTGGAAGAAAAAGAACATAAAATAAATTTACATGCAGGTCCTGTTGTCATTAAACTATTTAAAACTGTGTCAGTTAATAAACCTAAGAAATTGAACAAAACAGTTTGAAATCTGAAAACAGTAAACCGTAAGAGTAGCTTAACGCTTCCATGTGTTTCTGACTTACATCTCTTCTCTATGAACTGGTGCAGCAGGCAGGATTTGCCTGTCCCAGCATTCCCAATCACCAGGAATTTAAAGAGGAAATCTGCAGATGGAAGATAAAAAAAAAACTTAAGAAAATGTTTTTATATTCTGTAATGTTTTGCATTTGAGAGTACTGTTGCCTTGGAGCAACAATGTTGGCCTGAGAAACAAAAACAAAACAAAGAATCATCTGTTTGTTTGTCATGTTTGGTTTTACATTTCTGTAAATAGATTTGGGAGGTTAATCATGTTCTTAATGCTGTGAAGTAAAGGCGAACAGTTATCATGTAATACCATCTGAGAGGCCTTATAGATTAAATAAAACCCTGTTGAAAGATGCTTTGCAATCATTTCCCACACTAAAGTTTGACATAACAAACATTCAGTGTTAACCAGACATTAATTACCGGTAACTCCACAGTACTTTAATTGAAACAGGCTCCTGAAAGTAACTTCATAAACAGCAGCCATGTCAGCAATATTATGAGTAACCAATTCAATGCTCTGAATTCAACATTTCTAATACTAATCTAATCTCTAATGCTCAACATCTCATCTAGACTAAGAGTTCATTTGTTCTAATCTAGGAAAGCAGATTCTCCTAAATGTTTTGGAGTCTTAACATCAACCTGTCTGCCTGGAGGTTCAGAAGTACCTGAGGAATCTCACATCCTGACCTTTGACCTGATCTCCTACAACCAACAGGGTCACATCAAAAACTACAGACTGGTTTCGTTTCATTCGGGTTTTCCTTCGAGGCGATTTGTTATTAACATTTTCATTTTTGAAAGTAAAGTTTTCCCATTTCTGCCTAAAAGATTTGCAGATATAACACAAAAAGTTTAACACCAGATCCATTAGGATGCAGCATTTAGTTCATCATTAAATAAATATATGGATTAACTGAATAAAATAAACAACACAAAACGTCCTTTTTAAAAGAAGAGTTCCAGGCTCTATCATGTCCCTGTGTCATCATCCATCCAAATAGCATATTCTTGTGGTTTTTGTTCATGTAAACCCTAAAAGGTTCGTTTGATCCATAAGAACCAACACTGTAAACTGACAGCTTTGTTTAGAGACTTGAGTCGCTTTGTAAGTGGCTCGGTTAGCCTGGAAGCTATGTGTTTTGTGTTTTCGATGAGAAAAAGCCCTGTCGACACACCTGCCTCCTTCTCCTCCCTGCAGCTACAGAAACAAGCTAGCAGCGGCTCCTCCGCAGCAACAACACCGCCCGCTTACCGTAGGACTCCGACATCGCCAGGGTGGCGGTTCAACAGCGAGGAACAGCAGCCGACAAATAAAATGCTAGCTGAGTAAAGAAATATAGTCCCGTCGAGGATTTCCGTGGATTCCAGCTGATTTTCCCTTCCGATTTCCCGTGTGTTTTTCAAAATAAAAGCTTTTTGTGGCGAATCCATAACATTTTCCATGTAATGACTCAAAATGACCACATGGTGGTGCTGTTACCGCTCCATGATTTAAACCAGATTCAAACTATTTGACGGTTGTTTCAGTAAAAACTGGGACTCGTACATATTCACAATGAATGTTTCAAGTCCTTTTTTGTTTAATTAGTTTATCCACACAATTTCTTTTAATATAAAACTAATAAATACTATTAGTATGTTATGGTCTCACAATCATGAGGTAGACTGGAGGCTTGACACCCTCCACAAAAATGAAACGTCACAATGTTTGTTGCTGAAGAAGCTTTATCAAAGTGCTTTATCAAGGCTTATTCATGGAAAGTTAAGTGAAGGGAAAAAAGCGTTGTAGAAAATGACACTGCAAAACCACAAAATGTTATTTTTAGTCTAGTTTCTAATACAAATACCTGAAATAGGACAAAAGTAACTTACAAGTAACTTTTCAGCACAATATAAGAGCTAGTTTATAGTAAGCAATTCCTTAATATTGATGAAAAACTACTAGTTTAGAGACTTGAGTGTCTCAATAAATACTTTCCTCATATTATAAGTGAAATAATCTGCCAATGGAACAAGTATTTTTTCATCAATATTAAGGAATTGCTGACTCTAAACAAACTCTTATATCTTGCTGAAAATTTACTTATAAGTTAGTTTTGTTTTATTTCTAGTGTACTAAGATATTTTCACTAGAAACAAAGGCAGAAATATTTCAGTGTTTTTGCAGTGGATGCACCAGTAGCAGGAATAGCCATTGCTATTTGCTTTGAATGGGTAAAGCAAAACCCATTCAAGAGTTTGGGGTCTGTGATTTTGTCACCATACAAAGATGGATCCAGCATCTGGTGTAAAACTGTCATACTTCTAGTTAATCCACCAATAAACCTGAGGTGTAAGGAGCATCTTACACCAGATAAGGAGAAAAAGGACTGGACAAAATGCCTGTTAATCTGAAGTCCTGTTTTCAGATGAAAGTAAAGTTTGATCTCTCATGGAAATCAAAGTCCTAAACAGTTTGGAGGAGGAGTGGAGAGGAACACACTCTACCTGACCAAACTGCTGAAAGTATCAATACCTGGATCAATGACCATGGTATTTTGGTACTTGATAAACCAACAAATTGGTCTGACCTAACCCTCACATAATTTATGGGGCATTATCATGAGGAGGATGAGTGACACCCAGTGATGCAGACATGCTAAAGATATTAAAGCAACCAAAACTTCCTTAAAACCTCCATTGTAACACTACACTGATGCAGCAATTCATGCAAAGGGAGCCATACAAAATCCCATCCTGAAAATAAATATTTAAATGTAATACTCTAACTTTCTGCAAATTATTTTTTGGGGTTTCATCATACGTGTGTAAGCAATTATCATCAAAATTAGATTCAGATACTTGAAAAATATCTCTCTGTGTCCATTGGAATAGGTTTTTCAATTATATTTTAATTTACTTGGATACATGTTTTAAAATTCTTTTTAAAACAGTGTATCTGAATTCATATATTTCCCTTTGGGATCCAAAAATTATTTTTGAACACATCAAATAATTCCCGATTAATCCTCCGAGCCACCAGGGGTCACTGCTCTAACTTTGAGAATCGACCCAAAGCTTTATCGAAGAAGAAGAAACCGCCACGGCTAGTGAGCTAGCTTAGCTACTTTCATCATTTTCCTGAAATATGGCAGCTGTACTCCCCATCAGACCGCCATGCGATAGCAACCCCGCCACTCCAGGAGCACAATCACTAAAGGTGACATTTCTGCTTCATTTAATTTTATAAATAAGTGAAATTTGAAATTCTGCGTTACCTCGATGTCAGCTAACGGCTAGCTCCTTATAGCCCTATGGATGGTTGTGTTAGCGACATTAGTGTCCCTCTTTTGTTTTCAAATGATAATTTTATATTCCCTGCTCATATTTGATGGTCATAAAGAGTTACATGTCAGTAAACTTATACAAATAAAAAACGGGACTTCAAATGTGTGTCTCATAAAGCTTAAACAGAGCACAACATACACAAAATTAATTTACTTTAATAAGCAAATTCTTCTTCATACACTACCTAAGTCAGTGCTTGACAGCACTGTAGGACGGTTTTTAGATGTGCCGAACTGAGGACTGGAGTTTGACACCTGTGGACTATGCCATTTAAAAATTCTTAAGCATTTGTGATCTGAATTCTTGGTGTCATTAATAGTTTGTATTTTTGTTTTTGTCTGCAGGAAGATGTAATAGATGAGGTTTCCAATGACGGCAGTCAGCCTCCCAAAAGAAGGAGAATGGGTTCAGGAGACAGCTCCCGAAGCTGTGACACCTTCAGCCAAGAGCTCGGGTAAACTGCACAGAGGACACAATAAATAGCTACTGTCTTTGCTGACTTAACCTCACTTGTTGTTTTTACCCATTTTTCCTCTTGTTTTTCCCCCCAAATTCACAAATTCCCAACACATCCCTGTTTAGATCGACATATTTTCCAGCAGAGAACTTGACAGAGTATAAGTGGCCACCTGATGACACAGGAGAGTATTACATGCTGCAGGAGCAGGTCAGCGAGTATCTGGGAGTGACATCATTCAAGAGGAAGTATCCTGGTAAGAATTAGATTCTCATGAAGTTTGAATCTCATTCCTCACTTGTAAGTTAACTGGGTAATCTTTTTTTTTTTTTTTTTTTTTTTTAAAGACTTAGTATAGATGAGAGCAGGAGTAAAATGTTAAAAGCATCCAAAAATTATACAGCAGTAGCACAACTTCAACATATTTTTACCCAAGTAAAAGCAAAAAGTAGCCAGCCAAGAAATTACTCAAGTAAGAGTAAAAAGTATTTAACAAAAAGTCTACTCAAGTATTGAGTAACTGTTCAAAACATCAATCTAATATTTAAAAGCTACATCATTACATAGACCAAATATAAAGTTATGTGGAAATGTGGAAACACCAAAATGCAAATAATTAATATAAATAATCACAAAACAACAAAATAAGGCAACAGCAAATATTTTCCAGATCAGTTTCATTCAATATAAATCTTATGAAAGTTTAATAGAAACTGTAGATGAGTGTCTTAAGCTGGTGAACTTTTGGTTAAAACAAACTGTTTCTTCCTTTGTTGCTGTTACTCATAGTGGGTAGAGAATCCAGAAATTTTACTCTAGTAAGAATAGTGATAATTATTAATAAAATTACTCAAGTAAAAGTAGAATAGGCATAGTAAAATTCCCATAAGAGTAAATTTGTTTCCAAAAAATTACTCATGTAAATATAAATAGTTACTACCCAGCTCTGCCCAACATGTGGTTATGTTACTAAGAGAGGTTGGCCTGAACTCATGTTCTTCCTGGTGTTAAATTAAACTTCTGTCATGCTGTGAAGAATTATTTAAAGCTGTTGTTCTGAGTTAGTTTCTTTTATCTCTGTGCAGATATGGAGAGGCGAGATTTGTCCCACAAAGAGAAGCTCTATCTTCGAGAACAAAATGTCATTACGGAGACACAGTGCACTCTGGGTACAAATTATAACCCTTAGATAATTTACAAAACAATTGACACATTTCCTGATGCCAGTCTTTGTGATGCCTTCAGGTCTCACAGCTCTGCGAAGCGATGAAGTGATAGATCTGATGATCAAGGAGTATCCTTCCAAACATGCTGAGTATTCTGTTATACTGCAAGAAAAGGAGCGACAGAGAATAGCGAAAGAGTACTCTGTGAGCACAAACAGCAGAAACATCACGCCAGAAGTTTACTTTGAGAAAGTTCTTCTTCATAATTGATTCTGTCTTGTTGTGATTTATTTCACTGTAGCAAATGCAGCAGCAGAACCCTCAAAAGGTCGAGGCCAGCAAGGTTCCTGAGTACATAAAGGAGGCTGCGAAAAAAGCCGCAGAGTTTAACAGCAACTTCAACAGGGAGCGGATGGAAGAGAGGAGAGCTTATTTTGACCTCCAGACCCACGTAAGTCCGGTTTTACATTACTGGCAGGATTTACTGCACGTTCTGGAGATGTTTTCCAGATCTGGATGAGCATGGAATTAGAAAATGGAATGTGAAAAAAAGTGATTTTCCATTTATTAATGCGATAAATCAAAGGTGTTCAAAGTGAGCCCTGGTAGGGCTGGACAATAACGACATATATCACAATAGACACGTGATCAGTATCCATAGATAATACATCTGATAGAATATTCATTGAACTACAATCCAGAACCGCATGGCATTCTGGGAGATGTAGGAAGAAGACTGTAGCTAAGCTGATGGAATCAACTGACTCACTCATTCTATGGTTACCTAGCAACAACCTGCTGGGTAACGAGCAGTTTCAACAGTGATGACGTTTGGTCATCCTCATCCATCTCTGAGGATCTAAGGTTGATATTTATATCCTCACAATTGCATGAATATATTTAAGTATTCCAGTGTAGAAATTGGTGCCAAAGATTAAGACATCTGTAAGAACTAGTCGTGCACCAATTAGATCAACCACAATTTCCTTAACTTTGAGGGATTAAAAAAATGGAAATTGGACAAATTTGGAATCGGCACTTCAGGCTTTTTAGTGATTGGGCAGAAAACTGCAGTCGGTGCACTCTAGTAAAACCCTTAGTTGAGTTTTGAATGAACACATATAACTTTGTTTTAAGATCAGTTTCTGAATGTGTGTCTTTATGTTTCCAGGTTATCCAGGTACCACAGGGCAGATTCAAGGTACTTGCTCCAGAGTTAACCAAAACCGGGCCTTACCCTGTGGCTCTCATACCAGGACAGTTCCAAGATTACTACAAAAGGTACATTTAGCTCTAAAGAACATCATCCATGTTCTTTTTTTCTTGTTTATAGAGTAATTGCTTACCAGAAGGTGAACATGACACCTTGGCCATCCTAATATTTTCTTGTTTTATCATCTTTTCCCTCCTGATGTATCATCATTTTCTTCATGTCAGGTACTCGCCCAATGAGTTGCGCTATTTGCCGCTGAACACCGCTCTATATGAGCCTCCACTGGATCCAGAGCTTCCTGCTCCAGATTCAGAGCCCGACTCGGATGATGCAGATGAGGCCAAGGACGACAAGAACAAGAATTCATCAGTAAGGCAATAGCTTGTTGATGGAGATGTAGAAATGTATGATCTGTGCCTGATGTGGCTAAAACAGGGTGTCTATTCTAATCTCACCAATTTATCTTTCTCAGTTTTTTCTTTTATTTATAACCCAGCAGTTTCTGCCCCTATGCATTAAATAAGATATTATAATAACCCTAAACAAATTCCAGATTTGTTTAGCTAACTGCTCCCAATGAGCAGTTAGGGGAGGAGCTGTCAGTTACTGGTTGCTATGGTAACCACCAACTGCCAAGAGCAGTGTAATAAAACTTAAAGCACCAATAAATGTCTGGAGAAACAACTTAACTATACTAAATAAATTCAAAAAATAGATAAACAGATTTTGACAAATTTCACGTGTGTGTGTGTGTGTGTGTGTGTGTGTGTGTGTGTGTGTGTGTATATATATATATACACACATACATACCATATTTTCCGCACTATAAGGCGCACCTAAAAACCTTCAATTTTCTCAAAAGCCGACAGTGCGCCTTATAATCCGGTGCGCCTTATATATGGACCAATATTCAGCCACAACAGGTCTCGCAACTACGGTAAGCAGCCGCCGACTTCATTTTCCCCCGTAGAAGAAGAAGCGCGCAGTGAATACTGGGCTCATTATGAGAATTTGAGGTATAAATATTAGGATTCAATAGATGGCAGTAGTGCAACAATAACGGATGCAAGCTGCCGTTAAAATCTAAAGAAGAAGAAGAAGAAGCGCGCGGTGCTTCTTCTTCTGGGATATATAACTGCGCGAAGCCTGCCGTTTCATTTCCATTTGTGTGTCTGTGTAAAGACCCCAAAATGGCTCCTNTGAACAGAGAGCAGCAAGTAGAAGTGTCAGTACAATCACTATTGGAATGAAAGCAACAGCGCTAGCACGCGAACTAGTTGTGTCACAATAAGCTGTGTCACGAAAATACCACGTCACTGACTTTACCTCGGGGAAAATAATAAAACAGCTGTTTATTCATTTTGGGAGTGAACAGAGTTGTCAGTTTATAATCTATTAATAAAGTTTGACTGACCTATCTGACTGTTTTGTTGACATTCCCTTTAGCGCAGCTCCATCTGATGGATGCATAACGTAACTCCAGCCTCTACTGTAGCGTCTATTCTATGCGCCTTATGATGCGGTGCGCCTTATATATGAAAAACGTTTTAAAATAGGCCATTTATTGAAGGTGCGCCTTATAATCCTGTGTGCCTTATAGTGTGGAAAATACGATATATATGTGTGTGTGTGATTTTTTTCTATTGTACATTTCTGTTGCGAAAATTAAATTCGTACTGATCTTAAATGGTCTTATATTTGAGTTGCAAATCATAAAAAAGCACAGATTGCTCACTGATTTATCAGCGCAGATTTCCTTAATTTTGTAAGAACAGTGATTGGTTGATACTTACACGTGAAGCCAATCTTATCTACTTCAGCAAAGGTCTAAAAATCAACCGCTGCCTCTTCTGCTCTTCTGTGAGAGAGGTTTGACTAATGGACGGGCCCACCAGATCATGTCTGCATGTTTGGAGTTAACAATAGTCTGCCATTGTTACCAACTCTGTGACCTTCTTGCTATATTTATTGACATTTCAGACAGAAACATAGAAAAGGCCAAAAAACTAGTCGGTGCATCCCTACTTAGCAGCAGTACTGTGCTATCTTTATCCAACGTTTTCTTTCATAAAGATAACTTTCTTGCTTGTTTTCTTAAAATTGTTACCACCTCTGTTTCTCCGTAGGACAGCTCTTCAGGAAACACCTCGGACGTGGAGAGCCAGGAGGGCGGAGGAGGACATCATCATAAGTCCAAAGCCAAAGACAGGACGTCAACGCCGGGAAAAGACCAGCGCCACTCCCACAAAGCCACTCCAGGGTACAAGGTAGAGGACAAATCCACCTGAAAACTCTTCTCCAACAACAGCAGCAGCACTTTCTGCCCCCTCTCCTCTTTCTACTGTCACCACCTCCTTACTCCATCCATTTCTGACCCCCTACCTAGCTCTCTTCAGCATCTACAGTTGGTCAGCCTGTCTCCCAGCTGGAATGTCCCGGTCCACCCCGCCTCACACACACAGTCACACACCAGGGGGTCCTGACCTTTGACTTTTTTTGGTTTTAAGATTGACCCCCTCCAAACCCTGACCCCCCGCCTGCTTTTTTTTTTTTTTTTTACCCAACTGTGAGCAATAAGAACATTTTAAAGGAACAGTTCACGTTTCTTTTTCACTGCACTTTTACTTTTTTCTTCAGTGAAGACAAATTTGAACTTTTTTTTCCTTCTGATTGCCCTTAATATACCTCTTATCTGTCCTCACTTGTCAAAAAAAAAAATTCTTAGACAAGTATGTGGATTTTTTGGCTGCTAATTTCCTCTTCTTGGAATAGAAACTTTGTTAAAGATATAAAGACAAAATAAGCCACATACATTTTGTGGTGGTTTTATAAAGTATATCACTGTAGATAATATTATCATCTGTCTCTGAAGTGTGCCATGCACACTAATCCTTACTGATTAAATGAAACCCCGACTACCACGACCTGCAGGCTTATTATTTTTCCAGATTTGGTAAAATCACATTTGATAAATCAGTGATATGTTATTTTAAACCACAGTTTTAGAAATACTTCACTTATAAAATGCATATGCTTGAAAACAAAGTAAAAATCCCACTAAATGGTTACTGAATCAGAATGGAGTGAACGTTCCCCAGCAGATAGACATATTATTTACTGATTGGTTCTATGTTCGGTTATTGATTCATGCCAAGAAGCAGTGAGAATTTCTACTTAACAAAACCGACTTCAGAAAAGTGCAGATCCGTGTTTTTTATGGCCTCAAGTTGCATAGCCAATCAGGTCCTTGCATTACATAGAAGTCTGTTAATAATTTGTGTTTTCCGATAAAGTGAAAAAATACATTTACAATGTAATTACAAATGCAATTTAGTGATTGCATTTGTTGACATTAACAAATGTCTTCCCAAACACAAACTGTTACTGGAAACAAGATTTCTAACTTCAATTATGGATATATTGATGTGTTTTTGTAGGAAAACCAGCCAAATATAATAACAAGGGTAGACATCTGTCTCCCTGTGTTATGATCTTCTATAGAAATTATATAAATCAGAGGAAAGATCATAAAACTAACCAAATATGAGTTTAAATCTTTTCTTTTTATTCATTTTTAGACCAAGCTTAGAACTACAAAAACACAAAATCTTATTTCTGGTTTAGTTTCTAGTTCAAATATCTTAGTCCACTTGAAATAAGACAAAACTAAGTTAGAAGTAACTTTCAAGAAAAATATAAGAGCTTGTTTTAAGTCAGTAATTCCTTAATATTGATAAAATAGTTCTAGTTCCACTGGTGTCGTTACCTAGCAACCCCAGCCAAGCCTAGCCCATCACCTAGCAACCCAGTTCTAGTTCCACTGGCAGATTATTTCACTTGTAACAAAACATTTTCTCCATTTTGTAATTGGCCGGTGGGAGTAGTACTTTTTTTCTTTCTTCAAAATTAAGGAATTATTTACTTAAACTTGTATATCTTGCTGAAAAGTAACTTATAAGTTAGTTTTGTTTTATTTCAAGTGTACCAAGATATTTGCACTAAAAACTAGACCAAAATGACTTGGTAAGATTTTGTGTTTTTGCGGTGTAGCTAGTCCTGGTTTAGTCTTGGAAACTCTGATCAACACCTGATCCATTTTAACTCTGCCAAAGCTTTTAACCTTGGCAGTCCAAAAAGACCAAACGACTCCAGTGCAGTTTTAATTTAAGTGATCCGTTAATATGTCCAGTCTGCAGCGTCCCAGTCCTCAATATGATGGTGTAAAGAGGAGCTTCATTTAATTGTGTTGAAAAACAAACAGCACAAACTCAGCCTGAATTATAAGTTACATGTTTCCCCATGAGGTCAAATCATAAAGATTTTCACTTTAAGCTGGATAACGCAATACAAAAAACAGCAATATGGGATAAAATTATTTATTTTTCAAAGAAAGATATTTTAAGTCGTTTTAATTACTGCCTATATCCATTGTTAATCTAATGAGCCATAAGTCGTACTAGTCGGAGTTACGTTTAACTGCATTAGCAACATATCACACTTTCTTTCCAGACTGTTAATGAGTTGAGACAGCGGTTCGGTTTGGACGTTATTTGTCCTCTTGAAGTGTTTCAGACCGTTTTCACACTGTCGCTGAGCTGAGCTGCAGTTGCTGATTGACCGAGCCAAAAAAGTGCTTCTCTTTTTCCAACACCCATAAATGCAACATCTTTGGTCGAGCTTAGGTAACGTGTTCCCTTGCAGGTCATTGTGTTTTATTTTCCAAGATTAAACTAAAAGAGAACATGTAAAATGTGTGGATAAATCAGCTCTTAGGTGAGTATAAAGGACCTGAATTCGTCCGTTTGACTTAAGCTCAGCTTTGTAGTGTGGGGATGGTCGTTTTCTGGCTGGTTGTTGCAACGTTCAGTGCGTCAAAGTTTCTGAAAGTAAGGTCACTACAACACTATCCTTTTCCTCTTGAAATGAGGTAGATGTAATAGTAGTATTATTTCTATATTTTAAGACTATATAGTGTTTTAAGAAGTAAATATATTTAGATTTTTTGTAACTCTGGTAGCGTTGACAAACGTAAAAGCAGGTGGAGTTGGGTTATACCAGAAACATGTTCATGTTGGAGAGTTTAAAGTAGATTTAAATAATATTCTGACTCAAAGTTGACTTTATTTTTCTTTGTGCTAGCAGTGTGCAGCAATATGTGGGGGAGAGGCTGCATTCAACCAGAGAAAACTGGGCGGTTTTAAAGCCTTGTTTACCTCGTTGCTGATTTCTCCCTGCTAATGACAGGAACTGGTTTAATAACTCTACTGCAGTTTTGTACAGATGTGAATTTAAATGTCTAAGCTACATCATAACTTCTCAACCAGCTGTGACACCAGCAGTATATAAATGTTTCTATATAACCAGTACAACTGTTCACTTGTTTGCCTCTGCAGCTGCATGTCAGAGCAACGTGGCTCTATCTAGAAAAATGACAGTTTTTAAAAAATAAGCAGTTAGCGTTTTGAGAAAGTTGGTATTATTTCTTACATGTGCATGACATGCAATATTTCCTGTTCAAATCCAGTGAATTTAGAATAAAGGATATTTACACGAGCCGGATGCAGTTTCATGGATTGCTCCTTTTCCAGTTTCACTGAAAAAGATCTCCAGACAGTTTGGGTCAAACAGAGTCTGAGCGGATTTATTTTTATAATCATGAAGAATAGATTCATAAATACTTCATGAACTACAACTCTGGATAAAACTAAGAGCCCACTGCACTGAACCCCATTGAAAACCTCCTGGTTATTCCTCCAAATATTGATTACTGAACCCGAGTTTGTTGTTTCTAAATGGATATCAACTTGTTTTCTTTGCATTATTTGAGGTCTGAAAGCTCTGCATCTTTTCGTTATTTTGACCATTTCTCATTTTCAACAAATATGTTGTCAGTAATTTATAGAAAAAAAAAAATAAAAGAACAATGCTTATTTTACTCAAACATATACCTATAAAAACTAAAATCAGAGAAATTGATCATTTTAAGTGGTCTCTTAATTTGTCCAGAGTTGTGTAAAAAAGTTTATTATCTGTAGACTAATCCTAACTTAATAAACTTAATCACTTGAAATGAGAATAAGCAGAAATTCTTTTATTTATTTAATGTTTATTTATTTATTTATTTAATTTAGGATTATTCTTTTAATTTGAAAGATATTTAGTTTTTCTGTCTAATTCAAATTCATTTTTATTGATTTTTTTGGTTTTTATCTTCACCAAATCTTACACCTTTTCCAGTTTTTTTGTTTGTTTTGTTTTTAAAAAAAAAATAAAAAAAAATACATCTACTGGTAATCAGTTTATATTTTTCTGATTAATGCCACATAATGTGTTGGTACAAATTATGCCTTGCAAAACCGTAAATCTTTCCACATTTTATTACATTAAAACAAAAAAGAAATCATGTTATACAGAATTTATGTGATCAACACAAATTAATGCATAATTGTAAAGATATATTAACTAATTCTCTATTTTGCTGTCCTTTTCACTGTTCTTTATTAATATCATATAAATTACCAATAAAATGCTCTAAGGTTTATGGCGACGTGACAAAAGGTGGAAAAGTTCACGGCGTTTTTCTTTTCCAAAGCAGTTTATGGTTCATGTTTCACAATCCTCAATATTTGGAGTTATTGTAACTTCTTAAATAGTATTTTAACAACAAAGTGGTTTTAAACGATCTCTTAAGTTTCTGAGGTGAAGAACAAAACGTGTCTCAACGTTTCTGTTTCTGGTCAGAGTTTTAGTTTCTCCCTGGATAGTTTTATTTTACTGCTTTTTTCTTGAGTGCTTTAAATGTTACAACATTTCAAGAATATTTGCAGGAGATTTGGCTAAAAGTTTTTTGAAAGTTTTCATTTTGGTGCTGAAATACTTTTGTTTCACAAAAAACTGTTCTTTCCCATTTAGGTGCAAATTTTTTCGAAATCTCACCCAGTTTTGCCAATTTAACAACAAACTGCTTATTATTCATTTTAGATAAGTTCCTAGTTTTTGTTTTGTGAGAATAGAAACCTTTAATTTGCTACGGTAGTTAAATTTTTTGGGTAAAATTACTTTGGTGCATCAACATATTGTTAAAAAATGTAAATATAAAGAAAGAGTTCACTTTGTTTCTTATTTCAGTGGAGGAAGGCACTTTGCTGTTTTGGTTTTTGTGTGTATTTATAGTAGATTATATTGATTTGATTTCTGAAAAAAGGTCGAAAGCTTCTTGTCACCTGTGAGATTATTGATTAATAAGTTTTCTGTTTTTTTGTGTTTTTTAAAAACTAGGCTGCAAGTTTTACCAGAACTTTTTCTTTTAGCTTTTATGACAAAGATAATTTGTCACATCTGTAATTATCACTAATAATTTCTATATTACAACCAAATGGAAATACTGATGTGGTCAGAGAGGAGTTTTTGTGTTGATATGGATATTTTATTGAATTAATTGATTCCTCAAATGAAATTTCAAACTGACTGTTTTAATGCAGCAGGTGATTATATTTTAGAGTAGGAAAAAAAAGTATTTATTTTTTTTCCTCTTCTGCTTGATATCCATGACTACAAAATTCAAATGTTTGATTGGTTTTATAGCGTTATTCTGCCCTTGCAGCCTAAGGTCATTCCAAATGCTATTTGTGGCATTTGCCAGAAGGGTAAAGAGGCCAACAGGAGAGGCAGGCCGGAGGCTCTCATTCACTGCTCCCAGTGTGATAACAGCGGTGAGTCTGCAAGCTGCCATTTAACGCCACATTTCCTGCTCTTTGTTCTGCTATGACTCTGAAATTATTAGTTTTATGTGTTTATCTACAATAGTCCACGTGTTACTGTTCTAAAATCTAATTTGTTTCAATTCTTTTTCTATTTTTAGTAATAATATTGCCTGATACGAGGCTTTGTAGACATTTGTTTGACATTTTTTAGAATTAGACATTTTTGCTCAGCAAGAATCGTGACTAAAGAGTTGAAGGATATTTTGTATTACAGCTGCAGTAAAAATCCAAATGAATATGCTCATTTAAAGGGGACTTATTATACAAATTCATATTTTGTACGTTTTTATGTTTCCATTTGTATCTAAACTGCTTCTAAAAACAGATCAAGTGCTTCATTAAAAAAAAAAATCTCAGCGTTTTTTAGTACAAGTTAATCTCTTTGGTGTTTGGAAAATGAGATGTTTAAAAAAAAACGCCAGAGTCACAAACAACAGACACTGTTACCTAGGAACAACAGACTCTGTTACCTAGCAACCCCAGCCGAGCTCCAGCATGCTTGGTCAGCTGGTTTTACTGATGTACAATGGCTGTTGGAAAAGACAAGAGTTTTGTTGTTGACTTACCATCCAGAAACCATTTGCTGCATGCTTGTTGGTTGTGCAGGAGGCTCCACCTCTGCTTTTCAAAGATGTACAGTTGTATAACAGTTTGCGGCGATTTTAAATGAGTTAAAACAACATTTAATTTCCCTTTTGGGATGAATAGTGTCTTTGAATTAGAATTGAATTTGAATTTTAACGTGTGAATGTAAACGTTGAGGGTTAAAGGTTGTGGCCAGCAGGAGCTGATTTGGCTTTAAAGTGACATGAGGCCATAAAGCATCTCAGTCTTGAAGGAGGATAATGAGACTAAAATCTCGTTATCTAAGAATGATTTTTGTGCAATAAATATATGGGCCTTAGACCTGTCCTAACCTGTTCCAGGAACCATAATAGGTCACCTTTAAAACAGCAGAGCTGCACCTTTAACTAGATGTACAAGGGTCTGTTCACACACGTCTTTTTTCTGTTCTGTTTCTGTCTGTGTCCTCCACCGTTCTGCCCTGCGTACTCGTCTGTGTGTCTGTGAACCTCAGGCCATCCGTCCTGCTTGGACATGAGCGAGGAGCTGGTGAGCGTGATCCAGACGTACCGCTGGCAGTGCATGGAGTGCAAGACGTGCACCGTGTGCCGCCAGCCGCACCATGAGGACGAGATGATGTTCTGTGACAAGTGTGACCGCGGCTACCACACCTTCTGCGTGGGCATGGATGAAATACCTACAGGTGAGGAGAAACGGCATTGTGTGTGTGTGTGGGGGGGGAGGCTCAGTCATGTTTTGTTTTTCTTTATCAGTTTAATTTGATTATCTTTGATATTTGTTGTGGAAAATAATATGGCTGCGTCAGATTAAATATAAATGTTTTTACATAACCAGTACAACTGCTCACTGGTTTGCCCCTGCACCTGCATGTTAGTGGCTCTGTCTAGAAAAATCAGAGTTAAAAAAAACGCTCTTAGCGTTTTGAGTACGTAGATATTATTTCTTACATGTGCATGACATGCAATAGTTTCTGTTCAAATCCAGTGAATTTAGGATAAAGGATTTTTAGACAATTTCTCCTTTTCCAGTTTCGCTGCAAAGATTTCCAGATAGTTTGGGTTAGACAGAGAATAGTCTGAGCGCTAATGATTTATTTTCATAATTATGAAGAATTGACTCATAAAAAGATGTTTTATTATCACTAATAAACCTCAACACTTAAAATGAGCGTAAGCAGGAAAATGTTTATTGAAAGATATTTAGATTTTCTTTCAGACTTCTGGTCGCTGTGTGACCTGAATGCAGAATCGTTGCCAGTCTTTACGAAAACAATTTAATTCAGAAATGGCAGAGGTTGATTATTTTAATCCATAAAGTGTAATAAATTTAAAGTTTATAATAAAAACCCATTCTGTTCAAGGTTTCCCTCAGAAAACTTGCTAAGCCCGGTGGTTGGGCGCTCGGCAGTCACTCATCCAGCGGCCCGTCATGTTTTTGAGTTAAACATTTAAATTTGACAAGAAATTTGAAAACATCACTTGATAATTATGTTATTGAAAGATTAACACCTGAACACCAACTATAGAATCTTAAAAAATGCAATCATTTTAAAAAGACTTAAATAAATAATAAATAATGCTTAGCCTGGTGGGGAAACAAATAAAGCCTGGTGGCCCGCCAGGCTTATAAAACACTGGGGGAAACCCTGCTGTTGATCAGATTGTGAGGGCATCTCTTCAAATCACCCTGCAGTTTCTGGGTTCAGTTCAAAATATTCATCATCTGATAAAACTATTTTTTGTTGATTTGGATCACATAAATATGATTTTCTCTCCGTTTATCTGCATATTGAATGTTTCATAATTTCCTCCACTTTCTCTAAGACTTTATGTTCAGGTAAATTGAACAAAGAGGTTTTATGTTTGTGTTTTTCCATAAAGTTTAAACAACCTGGTGACTTGTCTCAAAGTTTTTTGATGATCCCTTAGGAATTTTACTGAATACGACATTTTAATGTTAACTATCATTCTCTTTAACCATTTTATGCTTGTTTTTTGTCTTTTTGTGCTCAACAATTTATCCTGTCTTCTCAGGTCTTTGGGTGTGTGAGGTTTGTGACAAAGATTTCACAACACCCAAAAAGAAAGGAGTAAAAACACCGAAGAAGTCTAAGTCGGCTCAGAAATGACCAACGTAAAAATTTAGTTAATTTGTCCACAAATCCTCTGTCAACATTTCTGGAAAATGTTAATTGTTTCTTCTATTTCTTAAATAAAGCTTTGTTTGGACATTGTGTTCTTTAAAACGCTGTATTTAATTAAGAAAAGCAAAATAAAAATTAAGTGAGCACTTAACCTGCTGTTGCTTGGTAACAAAGAGCTTAGTTTATTTTTACAAAACCTTGAATTAATTTCTATGACTAGAAAATTTAATGGTTCCCAGTGAACTATGCTTTTTCTCTCCATACATTTCTGTTGTTATACACTGTTGTAATAAAACATTCTGGTGCTGAAACTCATTTAAACTCACTCAATGCAGGGTTTTAAAGGACCTACTGATGTCATTCAAATTTTAAAGATTAATTTTAGTGTTTTATGTCATATTATCTGTGGTTTGTGTTTTTAATGACTCCTTGACTGGGAAAGCAGTCTGGGTCAATATTTTTTAAATACTTGGTGCTATTCTTCCTGTGTGTTTACGGACACTGGAGTTTAAAGTTTTATTTTGACTATATTTCAGATTAAGTTTCTCCAACATTCACTGTTCTTGTAACCACTTGTAATTACACTGAAGGTAATTACTCTAACATTTGTTTACATTTACATAATGATTTTGGAATCAGCCTAAATGTAGTGTTTTGATGTTTTTATTATTATTTTATATTTGCATTATACTGTCCTGTAAACTGTTGTTAGTTATTTGTTGCCTCTAATGTCACAGTGAATGAATTGTATTTTTTTTTTCTTTTTTTTCTTTTTTTTTTTTTTTACAATAAAAGCCACTTTAAAGGGCTAATTGTTCCCT
Organism: Alfaro cultratus; assembly: GCA_903066825.1. Lineage (NCBI taxonomy): Eukaryota > Metazoa > Chordata > Actinopteri > Cyprinodontiformes > Poeciliidae > Alfaro > Alfaro cultratus. The sequence continues at coordinate 51,807 of CAEFZX010019744.1, read as the reverse complement.
TTTCATGTGTATCATGTTGGAAACAAAATGAGAGCTAAGTTAGCAGTCAAAATGTTACATTAGTAAATGATAACTTTGTTTAGAAAATAAACATTGATGTTCAATAATAAGGTAAAAGTGGCCAATAACTGCAAAATAATTACACATTGAGAGGTTGGGATTTAAATACCTTAAACCTATTTTAGTTTTTGCTTACTTGTCCCATAATCTTGTTTTAAATTTATAAGATGTTAATCTGTAGTATACACTTATATACTACATATTTGTTTGAACTGATCTGCACATGTTTAAGTTTGATCACCAGGTAAGTTATACAATAAGAAAAATATAAACTTTTCTACATTGTTTATGTTGCCAGGTGGTGTTACTGTTTTTTCTGTGATGCTCACACAAAAATAACAATGTGGCCATAAATTGTTTTTTATAATCTAGTGTTTACTTGGTCTTAATTTTCCATAATCCACAGATGTTTGGCTAAATTTAAAATATTTGGAAATCCTATCCACTGTCATGATATCGAGTTATTTGAGACAGTCATTTTTTAAAATCAATGTTAAGCTATAGTGTTTATGTTGGCGATTTGCACAAAATCTAAGATGCAACTAATTTCAAAATTAAAGTTTTTGAAATTCACAAATATCTCTGCTCTGATTTTGCTCATTAATAAAATGAGTGGTGTTAATGTTACACTGTTATTTTCATTGAATAAGAAGAGTCCCTTAAAAACAATGGTGATAACCTCCAAAAAATCAAGTGCTGTCATAATTTTACATCAAATAGTAGAAAGGGCTTGTCCACTCTGCTATATAATATGGAAGAACTAGCACTGATGGTTTGTATAAATTTTATATATTTCTCAATAAAACTTTTTTGAAACTTATAACGTGTTCATTATTTATCTTTGCTATACCAGAAAACGTCTGACAATCAGATCTGGTAGCGCTAATGAAGTGATTGTGAAAAAAACAAAAGTCCGTAATCCAGTAGTCGCTGAATTGCATGTTGTACCTCAATCACCCCGTAGGAGCGCTGGTCAGCTGTGCGCCTCACCAGACGGGGGGTTGGTGAGTGCAGAGGAAGAGACTGCCATACTGCAGTGATACAGCGAGTTTAGCCGAGGGAAGCTGAGTTTTCCCCCCTTGCTTTGTTTCCGAGATGCTTTCAGCTCAAGGTTTTGGAGGCCCTGGGAAGATGAAGGACTATCATTATGCCGGCGCTGTGGAGAACAGATTTTCACCTTACGCTTTCAACGGAGGGTCAGTGGAAATTTTCTGTTAATATCAGATTAGCCTTGAAGCTAGCTCATACTAATGCTATCCGGTAAATTTTAGCAAACCAGTTCTGTAGTTAATAAATATGGTTTTTGTATAAACTTTACATTTGTGATGTTTCACGGTGTAGTAATGTATTTATTTGATTCATGATGTTAGGTCATAAAAAGGAAGAAAGGAATAAACGCAACACTTTCAGTTTCGAATCTGTTCTGTTAGCATCCTTTAGCTAGGCTACAGCAGTTTGTGTTCACTCTTGATGTTTCGGGGATATTGGAGCCAACCGGTTTCTTCTCTTCTTCTCAGAACCGTACTAGCTGTTGCTGGAGAAGATTTTGCCATCGTAGCGTCAGACACCAGGCTTAGTGAAGGCTACTCCATTCACAGCCGCGACTCCCCGAAATGCTACAAGCTGTAAGTCACTCCTCTGATCATGGATGTTATGAAGACTGACCGCAATAAAAAGCTCCACGTCTCGGCTGACATGTTGTCTTTATGTCCTGAGACTCATTAGAAGATGGCATTTAATATTCCCAGCAAGAATAAATCCAACCAAATGCTTTTTCTCACGCTGCAGTATTGTCCTTTTAATGGTAATAGGTGAAAATGACTTAAACGTTTAACAATATTTTGTGGTATATATTGAAATAAAAGTTAAAGTCATAACAACAAGCTTTTAAAACCCATCACATTATCTTTTTGGTGCTAAATGGACATGTATATTGCTACATGTATATATTTATTTTTTTATATTAACGATGACAATTTTTAAATGACTAATTCCAGTCTTTGTGTTTTCATGCTTACAGGACAGACACTACTGTCATTGGCTGCAGTGGTTTCCATGGCGACTGTCTGACGCTGACAAAAATCATTGACGCCAGGCTAAAGGTGAGCTGTTTTTGGTTTCACTGGGGTTTTAAATTATCCTGCTTTATAAACAATTTGTTCTACGTGAACTTGTCAACGTTGCATTTGCTTGAATTGACCAAATTCACAAAATGCTGTATGATATGGTGGAGGTGAAAAAACATCAGACACCTGTTTTGTTTTTGGCACCAAAATTATACACATAAAATAAACTGGAAATATTGGATACTTTTTCTTTAAAACATTTTTAGTGTAAGTCATTAGTTTTTCCTTTTTGCGTGTTTATGTGTCCTTTGCAACTTTGTGCAAGTGGAAATTACAATAAATTTTGGATAAAGAAGGAATATAAATCATAATACCACAGTGATTTAAATATTATATTCAGTTATATAATAATATTTCTCTTCTTCTCAGATGTACAAACACTCAAACAACAAAACTATGACCAGTGGAGCCATCGCAGCCATGTTGTCCACCATCTTGTACAGCCGGAGGTTCTTCCCTTACTACGTCTACAACATCATCGGGGGTCTGGATGAAGAAGGTGGGCTCTTATGTTCTAGTGTACAAACCGTTCAGCTATTCTGCTGTTAGACATACATGTTACAGTACATATAGCTGGCTTCATTGTTGTATTTTATATACTTCAGAGCAAGAATTGTATGAAATGGGTCAAACCTCACATCTTACTGCCATATCTTTAAGCAAATAAAGCTCTGGCAAATAAGATGATTCATCAAAATAATCGTTAAGGATTTTTTATTAAAATGATTTTCAACTAACATAGACTCAATAAAAGCCCATTTGCTGATATACTACACACTGATGGCAGTAATTAAGCTGAAGCTATACAAAAAAAAGTATATATTAAATGTTAATGTGTTTTTCTTTAAGCTGCAGATGCATCCTGAGCTACAAATGATCAAGCGTACACTAAAGGAATGCTGCATTATTTCATTTTAGGCAATAAAATGTTTATTTTCTTATTGAAGCCTTCATTAATTAGCATATTTTGATTTAATATTGTATAAAAAGTGATTCACTGAAATTTTTTCTATCCAATTAATCGTCAGAATAATTGATAATCGATTACTAAAACAATTGCAGCCCTGATATTATTTTGTAGTTCTAAAAGTTTTTCCTTCATAATTTGTGGAATTTGGTCAGAAATTATTTCGACGGTGTTTCACACCGTGTCTTTAACAGTTATCCTTCATTAAATAGTGTCATTAAATACGGCAGTAATTTTTAAACTCTTCCAAAAACAACTCAGACTTGTTCTCAAATGGATCAATATCAGTAGAAATATTTTGTGCTCCATTGTGTGTCTCCAGCAGTAGTCAGGGTATTTATTATTACGTACATTATTTTGTTTTATTAACGCATAAAGCTTGTCTTATGGTCTTATTTTCTTCTGTGTACAACCTGGAATATGTGCAACGTAGGCAAAGGAGCGGTGTACAGCTTCGACCCGGTCGGCTCCTACCAGAGAGACACCTACAAGGCCGGAGGGTCCGCCAGCGCCATGCTGCAGCCGTTGCTAGACAACCAGGTCAATAAAAACACACACAGACCATTTTATTTATCTTCAATATGAACACAGTCTGACTCTTTCCAAAATGCTCCTTCACAGATCGGGTTCAAGAACATGGAGGGTGTGCAGCATGTCCCTTTGACTCAGGAGAAAGCTGTGCAGCTGGTCAAAGACGTCTTCATCTCGGCCGCAGAGAGAGACGTCTACACCGGAGACGCCCTTCGCGTCTGCGTCATCACGAAGGACGGCATCAACGAGCAGACGATACCGCTGAGGAAGGACTAGAGAGGACGCAGTGTTTCTGTCTGCCTTCAGTTTCCTCTCTGTCTTCAGCATTTTACATAAATTGATCCGCAGGTTGAGAAAGTTGCCATGTAGGTTTGGCTCCAAACTGGAGGGAGGATTTCTGTCAATTCTTTGGTCCCAAATATTCTGCTTATTTAGTCATCGGCCTTCTTTTGGATCAGCATTCCTGTTTTCCCCGCCTGGCCTAGACTCTTCCTCCGGATGATTTCTGATGTTTTGGAAGGAAACATGCTCAGCTGTTCTTTTTACATTCTTAATAAATATTAACAGTTCAGGAACTCTCCTCGTCTGCTGCTTATTTTTGCACTCAAGATTCACTTCTGAATCTCTAAGAAATGACCAGAAACAGACAAGATGGAGATAAGTATCGGTTGTTAATATCGGCTCAGTTTTAATTATATAACAGATGCCGCTTTGTTAAAATATGACTAATATCGACCTATACCATAAAATTATATAGCATATAATTTTACAGTTTTAACTTTATATAATGTTCTTCATAAAATCAATAAAGTTGTGGACAAACCTGACTTACTATTGAGGTAAAACTTTCAATCGGCAGAGCTTTGGTTTCTGTCTAACATGTAAATGGATTGAAAAGAAAAAGACGGTCAAATGTCTGAATGTCACTGAAATTACCTTTTATGAGACTTGAGAATACAGAGTATCTTCAGTCAGAAGCTGCTTCAGATTTTCTGTAATACATACTGCTACAGGAGACCTTTCCTCATAACTAATGAGCTGCAACATAATTTAATTTCCATTTGGGATCAATAAATTATTTTTGAACTTGCATACAATGTTAAACCCCACTGATGGTGTTATAAATCTATTAAATGTCCAAACACTTAAAAGATCAAAGGGAATTGAACTGATCGTATTAAAAATATTTCACCTGAGGGATTTGTGAATTATATTTTAATTTCTGATGTGCCAATTATGCATTTATGATGAAACAAAAGATTTTTTTTTCTGCTGCATCTGATAAGAAAATCAGTTTGTGTTCAGGTGAAGAAAACAGACCACTCACTTCCTTCATGTAACAAACTCTGGAGCTTTTAAAAGAGCTCTGCTTATTTTATTATATAAATGTTATACATTTATGACAACATGTTATTAATGTTATATTAAGTAAGTTTAACTGTGGAAACCAGAAGGAACAAACAAACCAACCAGTTACGCTTTCCCTCGTTTTATTAACCCAAGAAAACCAGTTAAATGTTTAACAATTATCTCAACAATCAGAAAATAATAACTCTCACACAAACAGAGACGCGGTCAGGCGTAGTACTGCAGGTTGGCCTTCTTCTTGGCCTGCACCTCCAGGATTCCCTCCATGTAATCCTCGTGGTTGAGCTCGGTGGCGCCGCGGCGCAGCGCGATCATGCCGGCCTCCACGCACACGGCCTTGCATTGCGCGCCGTTGAAGTCGTCGGTGCAGCGGGCCAGCTCCTCGTAGTTCACGTCCGGACTCACGTTCATCTTGCGCGAGTGGATCTGCATGATGCGCGCTCGGGCCTCTTCGTTTGGCATCGGGAACTCGATCTTCCTGTCCAGACGACCCGAACGCAGCAGAGCCGGGTCCAAGATGTCGACTCTGTTGGTGGCAGCAATCACCTAAAAAAAAACAAAAAACGCATAGGAGTAAAATCTGGGTGCATTGTCTTTTTAATCAGATTAAAATATATAATGACCATTTTTAGGTTATTGGACAATAAAAATAAACATTTTTGAAGTTTTGGTCTGATTAAACTGATACATTTGATCAGCAGAAGTTTTAAAATCAATTTAAATGTCTTATTTACTCTTTATATATCGCCACCTTCCTAAAATAATATCGTCACTTTTGATGAAGGTGAAGATATTTGAAATGATTTTTACCAAATAACACAAGGTCAAAACAATCAAAAATCTGACAAATATGTTACTCTAATTGAGAATTTAACTAGTATTTTTTAATTATAATTTATGGGGAATAACTAAAGCAGGAAGGTTTCTGGGTTTTTTTTTGTTGTTTTTTCAACAAAATCAAACTTAACATGAATTAACCTTTTCCAAGTCAATTATCTGATTTACACCAAAAGTTAAAAAGGTCATTTGTTCAACATTTTATTGGCAATATTTATATTATTCCATAATTTTCATTCCCAAAATGCCTCAACTGTGTCAGAGCCAATTAGTGAAGAATTTATTGGCATTAGAAAAAGGCTTAAAAAGAAAAAAAATGTTTACGTTTGTAATTTAATTTAAATTTACTAACATGATAAAAGCATAGAATACAGAAATGTGATTTTTTATGTATATTCTGGTATTTTCAGCTTCTGAGTTTATATTTTATTGTACGCTTTTTTCTCCCAGTAGTTGGATAAAGATCTGGAGAATAGACACAATAATACTTTTTGATTACTTATTTATAAGCCTGTCATTTTTCTGGACAATAAACTGCCCTAGAAGTTATTGAGAACATCTTCAGATAATATAATGGAAAAGGCTTAATAGTGGAAGAACACGTTCTCAAAGATCAATAAACTTTAAATTCAAATCAACATTTAACACTGAAACTGGAAGACATTTTAAATATCCAAAATAAGTAAACAAAACAATCAAATGAATTATGCAAACAAAACAAAAAGTGATAGTTGAGACCAAAAAGACCAGAATGAAAACTTTTATCATCCAGTTTTTTGTGGAAATAGAGACAAAAGAGAAAAATGATAAATCATACAAATGATTTAAAAATGTAAATTATTGAGCTTGTTTTAATTTATCATCCAATTAATTGATTTAATATTTATTGTGACAGACCTACATATATACAGGATGTCATATGTTTTCCTTAGGCCTGCACCCATTGCACTTTTCTGGCTGACTGCCGATCTTTAAAAAGCCTGACCTGCTGATTTTTGTCTGAAATGTCGTTAAATATAGCAAATAAAGCCAACGAGTTGACAGTGACTGTTGTTGCCTGCCTGGTGGACCAGTCTGTCAGTCTCTCAAAGTAGAACAAAAGAGGACAGCGGGTGGTGTTTAGACTTTTGCTGAAGTAGATAAGATCTGATTATAGATATTGGCCGATCACTGATCTCCTAAAATGAATAAAATCGGGCCGATTTATGGGTGTTTTTCTGTTGACTGTGTTGTGTGGGTGGCAGCTCGTTTACCTTGACCTGCATGTTGGGCTGGAATCCATCCAGCTGGTTGAGCAGCTCCAGCATGGTCCTCTGGACCTCCCTGTCTCCAGCCTTCTCGCTGTCGAACCTCTTGGTCCCGATGGCGTCCAGCTCGTCGATGAAGATGATGGACGGGGCTTTCTCCTTGGCCAAGGCGAAGGCATCCCTCACCAGCTTGGCTCCGTCTCCAATGAACATCTGGACCAGCTGTGGACCTGCGAGCTTCAGGAAGGTGGCCTTGGTCTGAGCGGCGCAGGCTCTGGCCAGGAGGGTCTTCCCGGTGCCAGGTGGGCCGTACATCAGGACCCCTTTAGGCGGCTGGATGCCCAGGTTTTCAAACTTCTCCTTGTGGTTCATTGGCAGGACTATGGCCTCCACCAGCTCTTGGATCTGCTTATCCAGTCCTCCTATGTCGCTGTACTGCTCAGTGGGACGCTCATCCACCTCCATGGCTTTCACCCGGGAGTCGTACTCGGTGGGCAGGGTCTCCAGGATCAGGTAGGAGTCTTTATTGACCCCAACCAGGTCGCCGGGCTTCAGCTTCTCGGCATCCACCAGCCCGATCACCGGCAGGAAGTAGGTCTGCCGAGTGGAGGTTTTAATGACGGCGCACTTTCCTTTTCTCTGGGAGTCCAGATCCACGTTGGCCCCGTCCTCCTCCTGGTCGTTGGGGTCCACGTCCAGCAACTCGATCACGTTGGAGACCAGATAGGGCAGCGTTTTGTTCACCTTTATCTTCTCCGTGTTTTCCTTGATTTTGTCCTTCATGGCCTGAAGCTCGTGGGTCACCCGCAGCACTTCGCTCTTCATGATCTTTATCTCGCTGTCCAGGAGTCGGGTCCGCTGGACTATCTCCTCTGTGGACATTTTCAACACTTCTTCCCCGATTCCGTCTTCCACTTCATCCCAAACTGATTTGTCACTCAGCGACGCCATCTTTGCTGTGTCTGCGCTCAACTGTGACTCACCGGAAGATAAAGCTTCTTCTTCCGGTTAGCGCCGACGAGCAGCCTGGGGGATGACGCGGAGCTAAAGCTAACTTAATTTCGGCTACAGACTGCGGTCAAATGCAAAGAACGACCAGTGTGTAAGTCGACTTAAAAATGTGGTTATTTTAAACTTCATTAAATAATAAAACCAGCGTTTTCACCGTGACTTAAAGCGATTAGTTACTGCGGCTTCGCGTTAGCTGATGTTAGCTTTGCGGTTAGCATTAGCTATCTGGTGTGTTTTACAGGGTTAACGCTTTAAACTCGCCCTGCTGGGGAGCCGTTAGCATCGACACGCCATACAATTATCTTAATTATGGCGATAAACGTTTAGAAAAGTGTTTCAAAACATTTCAGACTGTAAATATGACCAATAAAACGTTCGCTTTGGCGCCACTGCTGTATAATTGTTTCGTATCGCTGGTGTAAAGAATCTGAAAGGAAAAAAAATGTGTCTCTGTTTGCATTTTCAGGTGAGGGATAAGGAAGTAAAGAACAAGGCGCTGGGATTGGGTGGTTTTTGTTGCATTGATATCCTGCTGCTTGGAGACACCTGCTGCGTGAAGAGCTTCAGACCAGCTCTACTGCCTGCTCCCGGGTGGCAGTGTCACAGAAATGGACCAGAACAACAGCATACCGCCCTTCCAGGGGCTGGCCTCCCCTCAGGTCAGAGCTCAGTTATCTCAATAACTTAGAATGTAAAAAGACTGATTACAGTCTTATGTCATTTTGATGACTGTTGATTACAGAAAAAATCAAGAAATTCAGTTTCTCTGACTATTAGAATATTATATTAGACCAGTAAAGATTCTAACTTGCCCCCTATTTTTTCTTTTTACATAGGTTTAATTAATTTAGTTGTTTCTGTTGTTTTTGTTTAATTGTTTTGTATATTTCAAATATCTTCCAGTTCTAGTTTTAAGTGTTCATTGAAATTTAAAGTTTATCGATCTTTGGGAATGTGTTCTTGTGTAATTTTGACATTACCTGAAAATTGTCTCAAAACAACAATATTATAGTTTTTTGGAATAACTTGCCCAGCAAAATTTGATACCATGACAGGCCTGTGTGACATATGGATAAACTTTCCTTTTTCTTGACATTTATGGGGGGTTTTTTGGTTGCTTTAAAACAGATTTTTAGGTTTTAAATTCAGTTTTGTAAACTCACTGTTTCAGGTGGGTCTAAAAAACAAAATGTAACTTGAAACATACAAAGTATCAGCATGTGATTTTGTCTAGTTGCTTTTTACATCTACAGTTTAATACTCAATTACATAAATGAATATTTCGATAGAATCTACCCCAGAATTGATTTCTGTAACATTCAGGCACTAATGTCCCGTCTGTGTGATGATGTGTGTCCTGGTTCAGGGTGCCATGACCCCCGGCATGCCGATGTTCAGTCCCATGATGCCTTACGGCTCAGGCCTGACGCCGCAGCCTGTGCAGAACACAAACAGCTTGTCCATCCTGGAGGAGCAGCAGAGGCAGCAGCAGCAGCAACAGCAGCAGCAGCAGCCCAGTGCAGGTAACTGTGATCACTCAGATAAAATTAATCAGTTCAGGGCTCACATGGGTGCTAGAAGTCCTTGAATATGCTTTGAAATCATTGAGGGGTTTTCAAGGTTTGGAAAACATTTGATTTCTGTACAAAGTCCTTGAAAGTGCTTAATATTTAAACTGCACAGTTTGGTAATAAAGTGCAATCTAACACCTAAGTTTATTTACAGTTGAAAGCAGATATTTTTATAGATCTAATAAAAACTCACTTTTATAGCAAAATTATTTCTATTTGTCAAATGCCAGAAAACGTAGAACATTTTTATTTTTTTTGGGAAGTTTATTTATTTTTTGTGTTTAATTTGAGCAGTTTGGTCATAAACCTTTACATGATTCATTCAGATTATTTCATTGTTATGAATATTTGCTGATGGCTCAATAACTTATTGATCTGTGTGATTGAAATAGAGGTTGGCTTGTATCTTATACATGAAACAATATTATTTAAATTGGGGGATTTTTTGTTAAATTAGTATTTTGTTCATGTAAGGAAGACATTTAAGAACATAAAATGTTAGATTTTGTTTATCTTGTGATAATGTAGATTATCACAAAACATTATTATTGAAACTGTCTCTTTTTTTTTTTTAGCTTTTATCTCCAGTGTGGTGCTGGAAAAGTTGAAAACTTACCTTGAAAATGCTTGAAAACTTTATAAACTCTGCAGTTTGGTTTATTCTTAAATCCTTGAAACTTCAGGCCTTCCAGGAGCGTCGGGGCAGACACCTCAACTGTATCACTCCCAGACGGCAGTGGGTTCGACCACCACGGCGCTGCCAGGAGGCACTGGGCTCTACAGCACCTCGATCGGCCCCATGACCCCGCTGACCCCGGCTACTCCTGCCTCGGAGAGCTCAGGCATCGTACCGACGCTGCAGTACGGCTCGTATTCATCTGATTTACATGATCAGATCTTGAATTTCTGGTCTTCCTGCTAAATGCTACCTTACTTTTATTCATCTCTGTTGGTGTGAACAGTTATCTCTCTAAGCTCAGTTAGTGTTTGTTTCTGTTTTCATTTTCTGAGTTCATTTATTTCAGCTTTATTTTTCCTGTTTGTGATTAGAAACATCGTATCTACTGTAAATCTGGGCTGTAAACTGGATCTGAAGACGATTGCCCTGAGAGCCAGGAACGCAGAGTACAACCCCAAAGTAAACAAACACAAAGTTTACACATTCAATACGACTTTCTTTATCATCAGCATGTTGAACATCTTCACTGAATCTGTTTAACCTTTTCCACAAGAATGACCAAATGATGTGAAACCCTTAAATAAAACCCAACCACTGTTATTCTTGTAAACAAGCTAAATTGTTAATTTTCCAGCGTTTTGCTGCCGTCATCATGAGAATAAGGGAGCCCAGAACTACAGCGCTTATCTTCAGCTCTGGGAAGATGGTCTGCACCGGCGCTAAAAGGTCAGAATCCAACAAACGCAATTTACTTTTCAACACTTTAGCGGTGACATCGTTTCAGCAAAACAGTCCGCTCACATTTCTTTTCTATTTAAATGTGTTTGTGTTGCTTTCTGTATCCCTCTCTCCAGTGAGGAGGAGTCACGGTTAGCAGCCAGGAAGTACGCTCGCGTTGTGCAGAAACTGGGTTTTCCTGCCAAGTTCCTGGACTTTAAGATTCAGAACATGGTGGGCAGCTGCGACGTGAAGTTCCCCATCCGGCTGGAGGGATTGGTGCTCACACACCAGCAGTTCAGCAGGTTGACTGGAGTTCTTTTGAATCAGCACCCATTTCTAAAGTTTCCACTCGTTTTTAAATGAACTAAAACCGCCTTCTGCTTTGCAGCTATGAGCCGGAGTTGTTTCCAGGGTTGATTTACAGGATGATCAAACCCCGAATTGTCCTGCTAATCTTTGTTTCTGGGAAGGTCGTTCTCACAGGTAAGGACTCTGATAAGGATGGAGAAACATAGTTCATACTTGCATCATTGTCTCTAGTCCTACTTTTTTTAACAATATATTTGAGTTTTGAATATATGAAACATACAAAATGTCAATTCAGAAAAACATTGACACTTCCCAGCCACAACAAACACTCAGGGTATAAAATAAAATTCACAGAAAAGAATTAAACGGGGGAAAGTATCAATGCTTAAAGTATATTTATACATGTATAAATATATAGATAAATAAAATAAAGTTTCAATCATTCAACTCTAATGCCTAGATAAAGTGTTGCTCTCTTATTAGATAAATTTTTTTGAATTAATATTATTCGTGTTAGGTCCTGTTCTTTTATTTTATTCATTTTGCTCAGTCATTTCAGCTTGGTTACTTTCCAAAGATTGCATGAAAGATTTTCCATATTTTCTTAAATTTACTGGTTCAAGACGTAAACAACCATTTCTTTGCCATAACTTGAGCTCAAAGTGCGACGCTACAGCTAGATTACCAAAGGACAGTGTTTAAAAATAATAATGAATAAGTGGCTTAAGACAGGGGCAGTAAAACGATGGAAAGCCTCTCAGGGTGAGTTGCAGAACAGAGGCGGTGAGCGGCGCCGCGCTGACTAACCGCATCTTAACACCTAAAATAAAATTATTCATGTTGGGCTATCTACTGGTTGAAAGAAAATGTTTGTTTTTGCCAATGCAACTTCTTTTATTATGACTCTCCATTACAAAAAATGTTATTAATGCACCTTTGATTTCCATGTGTTTTCCATCATTGGAAAACTTAGAATTAAAAACTTTCAGAATCTGTAAATAACTCAAAACGTCCCCCGACGTGTTAATTATTTTATTTTAAATTTGCCCTTAGGGAACAAAGACGAAGATTTAACTAATACTTTAATTTCAGGTTGTATATATTAAGATGTGTTGTTGCCGGGGAATTTAAAACTAGATGGTCCGTGAGTTTATTACATTGGTTTAGTGGTCCTCAGCTTGAGAACGCTGATCTAGTCCTATTTTTATTTATGTTTTATGAGTTATGTGCCTCAAACATGGAGAAATTAATTATTAATTTGTGTTTTTTTTAATTGTTTTTAAAGGAGCCAAGGTGAGAGCAGAGATCTACGAAGCATTTGAAAACATTTACCCCATCCTGAAAGGTTTTCGTAAAACTACGTAGAACCTGGAGTTATTTTTTTTCCAATCTCCTCATCCTGGTTTCTTTTTATTTTTTAAGCTGCATCAAAGTGACTCATTGATGTTGAACTCTTTACATGGACTAAATGGGATGCTGTACACTGAGATCTCATCAGATTTTTATTTTTTTGTTTCGTTTTTCATCCCCAAGGAATTTTTAAACAAGATTTTAAGGGCCGTCTTCATACGTCTTGGTTAAAGTCATTTCCATGTTTCCTGTAGTTTCAGGTTTTCAGTGCATCCTCACATCCCTGATTTGTATATAGCGTTGTAAGAAAATGTAAGATATTGCTGATGAATGGAGAAGCACTCAGAAGGGGACCGTTCCTGGTTTCATTTTAAAATGTTTTAACTACTTTTCCATGCTGCGTTTTTAGCATTTTCTTTCCTCACGTCTGAATTTTTGTTACTTTGTGTTGAAATTGGCCAGCCTGATGTTTAAGTCTCCATCTTTGAATCCTGATTTATGTTTTTAGGTTTGTTCCAACCAAATGCTGAAGTCGGTTTCTGTGTTTGTAGTTGCAGTAAAAGTGATTTAAACCAAGTTGTTAGTTGGTTCTGCAGCTTCTGGTCCTCTTCAGGTCAAACAGAGGGATCGTTGTATTTACATAGAGATGCTTTAATGGTTAAACTGGAGCTAAACCTATTTTTTTATATTCTAAATACGGAGAAGTGAGTGGCATCTTAAGGTGGGTGCAGATAATTCCTGTTTGAGCAAATAAGGACAACTTGGGACTCAATTAAAATTTAAATGTGAAGGAAAAATGCTGCCTAGCATAAATATGGTGGCAAAATGTTACATATTTAGTATATAAATGTCTATTTTTGCCCATGTGAAAGTTTAGTTTGAGGATTTCCCCAATGTTGAAGACATTTAAGTGAAATTTTGGGTTGTTTTCCTGCTTCATGTCTGTTTTAAACAGTTTAACTGCAGCCATCTAAACGTTTTCCTGTCAACAAGCTCAATGTTTGAATCAAAGTGTCTGAATCAGATTTATGTATTGACTCGTTTTGCAGAATAGATCAGGAAATGTTTTCAAATTGTCTGAAGTTGTCAATGTTCTGCAACAATAAATCTGTACATACCGCCTCCAGTTAAAGCTGCGACTTCCTTTGCAGTAACACTATTTTTAAATCACATTCTTATTAAAATAACTTAAGTGAATGAAACAATTGTTCATTTAATTATGGAAAACATGTTAGTTTGTGGAAGGGTTCACTGACCACATCTGAGCCTGATTAGCATGAACTAGGCTAAAATATTTCAAAAAGCAAAACATGTTCTGATCTAAATAAATTCAAAATGGGAAAGAAAAGTTTTATTTTGTACATCTAGCAGTTAGAAAACTGTTACAAATCAGTCAGAGCCATTATCCAAAAGTGAAGAAGGCAGAAACTCCTGAAGAACATCTGACCTGAATGGACCAAAAAAAGGTTAGGCGATGTAGCTTAAAAAATATCTCAGATTTTACTGCAAGTTATATTTCTAATTTTAGTTTCTACCTCTTACTTTTTTCCTTTAAAAAAATAAATAAAAATCTTTAAAACACTCTTACTTCAATCATTCTTTGAGTTGACCTGAATTTAATTTTGAAATAAAGTCTGTAAAGCACACTTGTCAAACAAGATGGCAGATATTATTCTGAAATATTGAAATCCAAAGAGTACATTAGGGAAGAAAAAAAAATATCTTAATTTCCCAAAAGTTAAACAGAAAATTAATTTTGATAAAATCGATTTATCAGCCAGCTCTACCTGGAAACCTAAATTATCACAACATATCCATTTGGAGTAAAGTTTTCAATTAAATTATTCGCTATATGGCTCCATTAAATACTACCTTATTTTATTTTTAAATTGAAATAAAAAAAATCTCAAAGGACTTGAAACTGTTGAGTTAATTTGAGCATTTCTGCTATAACTATAACCAGCAGATATGTGCTACGTGTTTCTATGCTGAGTCAGTTGATCTGCGCTGACGTCCTGTTTCCAGACGAACTCCGAGCGGTACTGGTCTCCATGGTTACAGCTGGCGGAGCAGGTGTAGACCGTAACGGTTCCCCAGTCGATGCTGGCTCCCGTCGAGTCCACGCAGAGGTTGTTTAACAGCTGAGGCATCACCTGGACAAACAAACGTACTGAGAAACGAGCCCGCTGGCTTTGCTGGAGGACTGGACTTTGCTGAAGTTTGAAATTTTACCCAATCGCTAACGTTTGACCGCGGACGTTCGTGGTGCGTTTAAAGACTGCTCGGAAAATCACCTTAACGCAGCTGTAACGGCTGAAAAACAGTGCCGAGGACGAAACGAAAGGTATTATAATTTCAATATGATTCAGTGAGTTTTATAAACGCATTATATAGTTCCGGTTAGTTATAGTTTTCCCCCATTTATTACCGCTTTTATTTATTTCAGCTAAAAAATGTTTCCTCAAATTCAGTCCTAGTTATTTTCGTCCGCTATAATCTATGGCGGAAAGGATTAGCTAGATTATTGGTGATTAATTTAGCAATCTATTAATGTTTACATGAGTGTAGAGACTCACAAAACTCAGAGCAGTAATTAAGCCAAAATTGTACAAAAATATATTCCTGTTTTTAGATAAAAAAAAAATATATATATATATAGGCTATATATATATATGTCTGTCAACATGTTCTATTCAAAATTTGACAAGTGGCTACTTTAGCTGTCAAAAAAATTTATTAATCACTATTTGCTATAGAATTATTAATCCGTTAATCCAAAAAATAGTCAACAGATCAGCAATGTGACAAAAACAGAAAGGGTTGACATTTTCATGTCAGAAGTATTTTTTTAGCTGCAGATACCTTCTTCAGATACCGTTCACTAAAGAAATGCTGTTATTGCACAAATGTTTGTTTTCTTATTTAAATTGGAATTGTTTATCTGCATCTTTGATTTATTTCTAATATTGTATGAAAAAGACAAAATAAAAAATCTGCAGAATGTGCCAGTTTTTCAAAAAAATTCAATTAATCGTCAAACATAATTAATAGATTAACTGATAACTAAAATAATCATTATCTGCTGTCCTAAGCTACATAGAAAATGCATGTAGAGATCTCATGAGGGGTTTCAACACCAAGACCCACCTGAAACTCAAAGGTTCTGCTGGCGCCACAGGTGCATGGTGGGATCTCCTCCTCTGCAGGGAGGTGACTAGACGAGACCCAGAGGGGTCGGCCTCCTCGACTGTAACGAATCACCTGGATGTGAGAGACTGTCAGCGTCAGGCGTACACAGAGGGAAACAGAGGAAAAGAGTCTCCTGGCTGATTTAGCACCTGGTGTGGCTCTGAGGCGATCTTCTTCTTGAACCGCTGGAACACTTTGTTGTCTTCAGTCTCGTGCAACGCCATCTCCTCCAGATCTGCTTCTGCCAGAGCTAACAGGACAGCAGCAGGCAGTTATTTACCTCCGCAGTGTCATATATGAAATGATCTGTTTTTGTTGTTTCAGACAGAGCTGCAACTAATAATTATTTTAGTTATCGACTGCAGATTTTTCATTCAACCACTTAATCCTTTTTTATACAATATGATAAATGCATTGAAAAGATGCAAATAAACAATGCAATTCTTTTATTGCCAAAAATGCTACAACCTTTAACGTACTCTTGATCATTTGTTAATTAATTGACTATTTTTTGCATTACAGATTAATAATTGGATAACGAAAGGTGATTAATAGGACATAACCTGAGCCAGGTGAAGCTAAACACTCTGCCAGTAGAGGAGATCTGTGTGGAACATATTTACAGATTAAGATTTTTTTTGTTTTGTCTTTTTTATTACGTTTGAATGCAACATTTACATATTTTTGGCTTAATTAGTGCTTTACTTGCATCATTCTTCCAGCAAATGGTCTTTTGAATAACAAAATACACTTTTTTTGCCTAAAGTGCAATAACTTTTAGTGAATGCTCGCTCATTTGTAGCAAAGGATGAATTTACAGATAAAATAAATACTTATATCAACATGTGAAAAGCTCTTCAAGCCTGACTTAACATGAATACAGTGTAGAGCTAATATGGTGATTTTTTTTAAAATCACCAATTAATGATTGGATAGCAAAAGGTGCTTAATAAGAGATTTTTGTGGGGATGGTCTGATTATTAATATTTTTACAAATAATTTAAATTAGGTGAAGTTAAAATTGCCATGTCAGAAGTTCTGGGTTGAACATACAGATGTGGAAAATATTAAGAAACCACTTAAAATGATCAGTTTCTCTGATTTTACTCTTTATAGGTTTATGTTTGAGTAAAATGAACATTGTTCTTCTATTCTACGAAATACTGACAACGTGTCTCTGAAATTCCAACCAAAAATTTAGTTTTTATTTTCAGAAAATGAGAAATGTGTAAAATAACAAAAAAGATTCAGAGCTTTCAGACCTCAAATAATGCAAAGAAAACAAGTTAATATTCATGTAAAAACAACAATACTCATGTTTTAACTCGGGAAGAGTTCAGTAATCAATATTTGGTGGAATAACCAGGAGGTTTTCAATGGGTTCAGTGCAGTGGACTCTACATTTTTTACAGAACTGTATTTATAGAAAAATAAGATTTTTTTTTATTTAAAATGCAAAATGTATATATTTTTTTGTAGTTTTGTCTTAATTACTGCTCTGAATATGATGTTCTTCAGCAAACAGCCTTTTTTTTAGCCTGTATACTCCAGTTAGTGATTAAGGAATTACTAAATTAGTTGATTATTTCAATAATTGATTAATCACTATTAACCCATTAATTGTTTCAAACACGGCTGAAGACTTACTGTCAGATAAGGAAGGACCTCCAGTACTTTTCTGTTCTTCTCCTCCTCCTCCTCTCTGCTCGTCGTCTCCTTCCTCCCCTCCCTCTTCAGGCTCAGTCACGAGCTCCGACTCGGGGAACAGGAAGGGAGAGGCAGAAGCCGAGGGCAGCGCTACACTCAGAGAGACACAGCAGCAGAGGGTCAGTCCTCCAGGCTGGGGGTCGGTTCTGGCCTGCTGGGTGGACCTGTACCTGCGCTGAGGCACTCCTTCTTGTGGGAGTGTTTCCAGTGGACAGTCTGGTGGTGTTTACCACAGTAGGTCACGGCGTGGCAGCGGGAGCAGGCCTTGTTTCCAGGGCAACCACACACCCAGCACAGCTTGACTCCTGAGACGGATAAAATGTTGTTGTCCTCTTTAGAGACGGTCTGTGGTTCATCATCTGGACACAATGGAGACAAATATTCCAGATGATGAAAATTAACTTGGGTGGGATTATTTTGTTATCTAAGGTACTGAAAAAATGTTAGCGCCTTGACTTTTGACCCTTATTCAAAGGTGATCTTTTAGGATTTCTTAAACCTTGAACTGTAAAATTTGCTGTAATACAAAACGCTACAAGAGATCTTTCCTGCCAAAAGCCATCACCATCTTCAATAACTCTGAAGAATCTGAATTAATGGGCTACAGCAACATGTAATTTCTCTTTGGGATTAATAAAGTATTTCTTGAATTTAATTGAATTTGAATAAGAGGTCTAAGCATCCGTTTCATGAGACTTTTAGAAAAACAGAGTCAGAGGCTTCTTTAAATACACTGTAATACAGACTGCTACAGAAGATCTTTTTGCCCACAGCCATCACCATCTACGATAATGTTTTGAAGAATTTTAAATTAATATAAGTTACAACAACGTTTAATTTTCCTTTGGGGAAATTAAATAAAGTATTTCTGAATTTGAACGGGCTGTAAAAAAAACATGCTCATTCCATTAATACCACAAAATCACTCTTAGATAATAAGAGTTTAGTCTGCAAAGTTCTGCCTGTTCTGAGCTCCTTTCAGAATGAGCTGTCACTTTAAATCCAAATCAGCTGCTGATGTTGGCCACACCATTAACGCTCGTGAAAATGGCGACACACAAAATGTGCAATGATACAACCACTTTTGAATGGTAAGTCAACAACGAAACTTTTCTCTTTTCCAGCAGCAAATTGTAACAGCACTGACAGCGGTAAAAACCAGCTGACAAAACCTGCTGGAGCTCCCTTTGAGTTGCTAGGTAACGGGGGCTGGGGGCCCAGCCCCCCGTCTGCTGGGCTGGGGTTGCTAGGTAACGGCGAAATGTCCATAGAATGACTCAGCAAAAAACTCAAAGAATCTTTCCAACCAACCTGGAGGAGGGTCGTGGGAGTAGAACTCATTCTTCCTGGGGAGCTGACTTCTGAAAACTGATGTGAAGGAGAAATCATTCAAAAAAAAAGCTTGGAATGGCACTAAATAAACCAACAGTGGCATGAAGAGAAATTCAGCAAGAAGCTCAGACTTGTTGAAAGCGCATAAAGTGAGAAATGGTAAAATAGAAACGTGGTAATAACAGCAGCAGGCACCTTTCAAGCAGCGGCTGTCGTTGTGGGAGTAACACTCAGGAGTTTTGCAGCAGAACAGGAAAAGCGTTCTGTGGAAACTTCTGTCCTGACCCGAAATGGGTGCGTACACCTGCAGAAACGACCACATGGCACAATTCAACATTGAAGAGAAAATGACATGTTCATCTCAGGAAAGCAAGAAGTCCTCTAAAGTTTTCAGGACACGTTTTGCACCTTTTTTTTTTTTTTTAACTGTGGAAACTTTTGACTGTACTTTAAGCAACTTGGATTATGACTCCATTATTTATTCAGATTCTGGGAACTTGATTCCAAATGAAATGCAAAGTAGTTTCAAATGAAAAAAAAAAAAAAACTTCAAGTGAGCCAAAACTGTTTTTAATTTTTATTTTTTGTTTTATTAAAGTCTATGTAGTAAGCTTCTTAAATTGTTTCTGGTTTTCTATCAGATGTGACATTCTTAGCTCTTGTCTTGGATACATCTGTACACTATGAATCTTTCCGAAACGTATAAATCTCTCAATCCCGCACTTTTTCCTTCCACTTAACTACAACATGTTGTGATCGGCTTCGTTAGCAATGCCATGTTGTGTGTTAATCACCTAAATGAACAGAAAGAAACACTTGAAATCTGTCACTGTGTATCAAATCTACAAAATAAGAGTTTGTGGTCACCATTTTCTCTCTGTTAGATTAATCACAATGTTTCTTTATCTCTAAATTAAATTCTTTGTTTTATTGTTATTACTATTATTAATTCGCCAATTAGTGCATACTATACAAACATTACAGACTGACAAACATAGCTACTGATCTACAAAATAAACCAATTAATTAAGAGAACGACAACAACAACAAAAAATAAAAAACGAACAACTTCTTTTTCAAAAAAATTACAATAATTAACGAGTCTTGGAAGGTTTTACTCCTCCAGGTACAGACCTGCAACAGGAAGACCATGGGCAGCCTGCATTTCTCACACTCCAGATCGGACTGGAGGGGCAGGCCCCTCTGGCTGAGCCACGCCGGCTTCCCTCCCACCTTGCTGGGGAACTGCGGAGACTGAAGCCGCCACGGTTCTGCTTCTTCAAGGAAACCCAGAACCACCTCGGGAGATGACATATTTTTCCCTTCTCAAAACTAACTTAATCAAAACAACCCATTGACAACGAGAAGGCAAAGATTCCTCTTCAGAAATTCTCACAACACATGCTGACGCAACTGCGAAAGTTCTCCGTGAGGAAACATTAGCAGCGGTTTAGTTCCGCGGTGAACGGTTGAATTAGCATCGTCCACCAGATGGCGCCGTTGCTTCTCTTTATTTAGTGAAGATTTTAACAATCCAAATTAATCCGTAAATCAAAAACAATACTCATTTTGTCACAGAAGTATTAATTACCCAAATTTGCTTAAATGTTGTATTTTTGCAAAAAAAAACAAAAAAAAAACTGCTGGAATTATTTGTGAAACAAACAAACTGTGGCTGAATTGTAAACACAATTTCATCAGAGTTAACTTAAGTTTGATCTTAATGTTGCTGGATTTTGTAATTTAAAGTGTTTATAGTGTGTACGTTTTGCATAAGCATCCAGCAAGTAAACACATAAGTGAAAGCTATTTTAAGTGAAATTTTGAGGGGAAAGTGAAGTGTTGGATGAAACAAACAAATAAACAAATAATAGATAAAACACACACAAAAAACATATAGTCTCTTGAAAATTAAGAAAGCTATCTGGTTGGAAATATATTTACAAAAAACAATGGTAAAATCTTCAGATAATTATGAGCCAAAGTCCAAACAAAAACTTTGGGTAATTATACAAAATGTCTCTATTTAGTTCCAGGAACCCACTGTTCTCAAGCTTTCTAATGTTTATGACAAGTGAAAAAGAAAAGTAAGAAACATCACAGTTATACAACATAACTGCATGAATTTTTGTGTAAAATAAAAGCATCTTTAGGAAAAAAAAAAAAAAGTAAAGGGATAATAAGAAAAAATGTAAAGAAATTTGAATCTAAACAAACTACTTACAACTTTTCACACTCAGTAAACCCACTTAGGATTAAAACTTGAAGAATATCTCTAGTAAGATAATATTTTTGTAAGATAATATTCTGATTACAATTATGTGTCTGTTGTATAAAAATCAAACCAATCTTCAGCTGGGCTTAATTTAATCAGTAATAATTATTCATTTCTGGTGCTGAGATAGAAAATAATTAGTGAAATAATGAGATGGTTTTTGTAGTAGACGTTCAATAATGATATATTTAATAAATAGTGACTTGATGATTCATATTTAAATTAATTAATTATTTTTTTTAGAGATGCATTTAGATTCAGGAGTTCGGGAACTCCTAGCAGAACGATACATTTTCCAGAAGTTATTGCGATAACTGATAATATTGTTGTTTTGAGACCATTTGAATATCAATAAACTTTAATTTAGGAAAGAACACTTAACTCTGAAAGATACTTTAAATATTCAAAATAAATAAACAAAACGACCAAAAACAATAAAAACCACAAACATCCAAAACCATATATGAAACGGGTTATGACGTCATACATTCAAAATATATTACCATAATCATCAGAATGGAAATGATCGAGAAATGATCAGAATGATCAAAATCATTGTGATTTATTATGCGATTAATTAGATATACTGCTTTTTGCAACATGCTTACTCACAACCAGAGCAAATGGGAGCACAGCACAGCACAGCACAGCACAGCACAGTGATGTCACGGAGGGGGAGTTTGATTTGGGACGGGTCTGTGTGCCGGACGCCTGGACGGACACTGACTGCAACTGAATGATAGTTTAATCTGGATCTTGTGGTGAATAACTCACCGAACCGAGTAACTCCAGTATTTCAGGTCCGGACGCCCCAGAGAGAAAAGTTCCGGCTGCTTTTCTGTTCTGAACCATGGACCCCCAGAGGAAGAGGACAGCTTATTGTCACTAGACCCCGTGGAGGAAAAGAATGGACCGACTGAAAACTGACCCGACCGAGGTGGACTGATCCCCGCCATGTCGCCCTCCTCTCCCTGCCAGGAGGGCTACAAGCCGGCGGCCGCCGCGCCGCCCGTCCCGCCGCGCAGGGTCCGGAACAGGGACGGGAGCTCCGGAGGGAGGACGCGGCGGGCGGCCGCTCCGGAGAGGCGGGTGAAGTGTGTGCTGGTGGGGGACGGAGCGGTGGGGAAAACCAGCCTGGTGGTCAGCTACACCACCAACGGCTACCCCACCGAGTACGTCCCGACGGCGTTTGACAACTTCTCAGGTAACAGAGCTGGGCAGAAAGCCTGCAAGAGCAGCGAACACATTTTTACTCAAGTAAAGGTAAAAAGTAGCCATCCAAGAAATTACTCAAGAGTGAAAAAGTATTTGGGTAAAAAGCTACGCGAGTAACCGATTAATCATTTAATATTTACAAATTACAACATCAGACAGACCAAAATATTAACTTATGTTGAAATGTTGGTATTTTAAAGACCAAAATTATTCATCTAAATAAAATAAAATCCAAAAGAAAAAAAAATCTGTTTCTTTTAATATAAAACTTATGAAACTTTAACAAAATCTGTAGATGTGTGTCTGTGTCTGGTGAAGTTGTGGTTAAAACATCTGTGTAGTGTAGCACAACCCACATATGGAGGCCGTCGAGGGTTCGATTCCCGGCGACATTTGCCGCGTATCTTCCTCTCTCTCCTGTCAGCCTACTTTAAAAAAATACGGGCCACAAAAACCATAGAGAAAAAAAATTAAAAATAAATTAATAAAAGATCTCTGTTCTTCATTCAGTGGGCAGAAAATCCAGAAATTTTACTCAAGAGTAGAGGTACTCATAAAAACATTACTCAAGTAAAAGTAAAGTACTTTTTGCTTTAGTAAAAAGTACTTTAGTACTAAAAGTACTAAAGTAAATGTAACTAGTGGATCGAGGAAAAACTTTATGAAGTGTAATCTAATCTAATATAATCTGTTTTTATTTTACATTTAGCTGTAATTATTTAACAAATACTCCAAACATCTCACTGTCTCTGTAAATATCAATGTGAATCTAAACACATATCATAACTCGATGTTAATAATTATGGTATATTATTTTTTTATCTTATGATATTTGGATTTAAAGTTAATTTCTTTAATAAAATTTTTCCATTTTTGGCTTCATTTGGATGATTTCTGTGTTTCTGCTCAGCGGTGGTGTCAGTGGACAGTCAGCCGGTGAAACTGCAGCTGTGTGACACAGCAGGACAGGTGAGTGGAAACCCACACTCCGCCTTACAGAAGGATTCACGCCCCGCAGCTGCTTCACGTTCGTCTCATTATAACCACAAACTCTAACATTTCCAATTCATCGCTCTAAAATGGAACTAGACAAAGTTTTCAGATGAAAATCTTAAAAGTGTGGCATGTGTTTAACATCTGTACGTATTTTAAGCACCTTAGCTTATCACCAAGTGAGAATGGGTTCTCACTTGGATTTAGGTTTGGACTTTGACTAGGCCGTTCTAACACATAAAAACCTCACAAAAGCCTTAAGTCTTTTGCAGCTTCTAACAGGTTTTCTTACAGAATTGAGCCGGCCATGTTTAATCCCATCCATCTTATCTTCAACTCTGATCAGAGACAGAAAAGCAACCCCTCAGCATGATGCTGCCACCACCATGTTTTGTGGTAGCGTCTTCCTCACAGTATCAGTGTCTGCTGTGGCTTTTTTTTTTTTTTTTTTTGCTTTTCTCTGACTGAGAAAAAACCTCAGATGGATTGTTTATTAATTAGGGTTGTCAGTTGTTTGCATTGGATTTTATTTTTGGGTTTTAGAGTAAAGGGGGCTGA
Organism: Alfaro cultratus; assembly: GCA_903066825.1. Classification (NCBI taxonomy): domain Eukaryota; kingdom Metazoa; phylum Chordata; class Actinopteri; order Cyprinodontiformes; family Poeciliidae; genus Alfaro; species Alfaro cultratus. The sequence continues at coordinate 27,762 of CAEFZX010019744.1, read as the reverse complement.
ATACAAAGACATTTCACATTTAACCGGCCGCTATAAATCAATTAATTGCATAATACATTTAACTGAGCTCAATAATTAATATTTTTTTGAACAGGAAGTTTGTCTACAGAGATTTGGTTTTGTTTATTGTTTTGATTATGTGTGGTTTTTATTTTATTTATTGTTTTTGATTATTTATCTATTTTGGATACTTTCACAACTTCTAATTCCATCATTAAGTGTTCTTTACAACAGTTTATTGATATTTGAAAGGGCAAACTTGCATTATTTTACCATTATCATTATATTACTTGAAAATGTTCTCAAAACAACAATTTTATCATTTATCGCGATACATGGTGGGAAAATGTATCGTCCAGCAGAATTTGTTATTGTGACAGTCTAGTCACATTTTTAGGGTTTTCAAACATGTTAATAAGGATGTTTGATTTTCCTTTCATTACTTAAGAATCAAATCAAATCTCAATAAAACAAGTTAAATTTTAGCGTTTTAATGTGACAAAATTATAAAACAAATTCAAGATTTTATAAATGTGCTGGACTTTATCGCGTTGTTGGGTGGTTATTTTGTTGGTAGAGCTTACAGGGTACGCATTTATGTTTTTCTTCCCATTTTAAAGTTTTTAAGGTTTGGTGCTATGAAGCAACACAGGATGTGTGTGACCCATAAAACTGTCTGGAGTTGAAATAGGACACTGTGAGGTTGTGCTTTCCAATGGTTTTCCCCGTCTCGTCCACCGGGACGTTTTCACACAGTGGCAGATGAGTTTTCCTCTAGTTTTACACCTAAAGAGCAAACAGAGCCGTTCATTGAAACAAAGTGAAGTGGAATTATAAAATGCCTTAAGTGAGGTCAGTTCTTATCCAGGAAGCTGTGTTTGATGGGTCTTTCCCTGGAAAAAAAACAAAACAATCCCTCATAGGCAGGAAGTGATGTCATTTTGTCCACAGCTGCAGCAGATGATTGTCTTTAGAAGACAGTAGAAGATCCATATCATGTGGGACAAGCTGCTTCTGGTTGGAGGTTATGAAACCGCTGTTCTTGGCTGAAAGAAACTCAGATATGCCCGGCATGCCGAGCTTCGCGTGTTTGATAAGAGAAACAGATACTGTAAAACTCACAGGGGGAAATGAAGAGCTTTAGAAATGAAAAGAAATCCTTCCTAGTCGAAGATGGTACAAGAGTTTAATCTATCAACATGTAAATACAAGATGTATGCAGAGAAATAAATGGAATAAACAATATTATTATCACAAATATGACCGCAGATGAGGAAAGGATTACAAGGAAGAGGAGGAACAGTTTTTGAGAGACCGCAAAGAGAAATAATCAACTTTAATCATCTATCAATAAAAAATATCATGTTGTGGCTATAAATTAAATATTTACAGTTCTCATACTTCACACCATTTGAAGGTCTGAGATCAGTCTAACTTTCCCTGGTTTTTCAAAATTCATTTAGCACAAATTTATATCAGCTACATCTCTTTTTGCGCCTCTAAGCATTTTATTTTGTAGCAACGGGAAAAACTGAATTGAAAAGGTTGCTGACCCCTGTTCAAATATATGCAGTTTCAATTAAATACATTGAAATGTGTGACTTTCATTTCACAAAAATGCAGATTTAGAAGACGTATGCTGATTTTTCTGTCATTGAACCAAAGTTTCCCTGATGTGGTTTGGTTTCGTCCCTTCTGTCCTCCAGGATGAGTTTGACAGGCTCCGTCCGCTGTGCTACACCAGTGCAGACGTCTTCATGCTGTGCTTCAGCGTTGTCAGTCCCGCCTCCTTCCAGAACGTTCCAGAAAAATGGGTCCCAGAGATCCGTAAACATGCCCCCTTCGCTCCCCTGGTCCTGGTGGGGACACAGTGTGACCTCAGAGAAGACGTCAAGGTACGCAGTTTTACTCAAACGATAACACAACAAGAAAAATACTGCTTCTAATGGTATTATAGTTAAAATATAAACACATCCGGATGAGAACTGGAAGCCTCTTTAGAGTTGCAAAAGCCTGGAAAATAGATTTTTGTGTAGCCTGGTAGAAAACAGCCCCTTGTCCAATTCTTTGCTAAGTACATAAATATTTGTTTGTTGGAGATGTGAACTACAATGATGTATGAGGCTCATTGTAAATAGCAAAAAATTTTTTTTGAAAAGTCAAAAATGGCTAGAAAACAAACTATGAAGTTTTGAGATTAATCTCAGAAATTTAGAAGAAAAAAAGAAACTTTCTGAGTTTGAAAAGTAAAACTCTGCTAAAAAATAACTCAGACATTTTGACATTAATCTCACAATTTGTTTTCAGAAAAAAACTTGAAAATTTCCCAGTTTTTTCCTAGAAAATTTCAGAACTTTTTGCCAGACAGTTACTTTTTAATATATATTTTTTTTATCTAAGACGCTGTCATAGTGATATCTGTTGAAGTTTTAAATTTTACCCAATTGCTAACATTTGTCCATGACGTCTTTAATGCGCCAGATCGACGCTAAGAAGCTTATTGGATATTCCCTTTGCTGTAAACAATCAACCTCCACCACAAAGAGAGAAGTGTCGATCCAAACATCATTGTTAATTCAACATTTGGAAAGAAAGCCAACACTGTCACTGGTTAAACTACAGGCAAACTCCAACTCCAACACAGCACAGAAAATCAAAGTCATTGTTCACAACTTCTCCTTCTGTTCTCTGATTGGTTGAATTCTACCGGAGAAATCAATTTCAGTGGGAGAAAGTCCAGACGGAGCAGTGAAGGCAGTTTTCAGGCAAAGATTTTTTGGTATGTAGGCAGAGGAAAGGCTTTAGCTGCTCAACTAACTCACTCGCTCTTTGGTTACCTAGCAACTCACTCATTCCTTGGTTACCTAGCAACAGCCTGTTGAGTAACTGGCGCCGCTGCATTTTAAGGTTCCGCCACTCTGCCTTGTAACTGCTTAAAAAAACCAAAAAACTGTAAAACTGGCAGTATTTCAGATATTTAAAACAAAAAAAACCTAATCAATAATTATCAATGTAGGCAATGCTTACATTATGTGAGTCATATCGTCCAGGGGAATTTGCATTGTTAGTTTTCAGCCACATTTAGCATTTTGACTAAAAGGTTGTTCCTTCCTCATGGCTGGTCACAAACTGTTGTGGTTCTAATGTGACAAAATGTGGAACAGTTTGTGGAGTGGGGATAGTTCTCCAAGGTAACTGCTGTCGACTCCTTCCAGGTGCTCATCGACCTGGCGAAGTACCGGGAGCGGCCCGTGGACACCTCGGATGCCCGGGACTGTGCCATGGAGATCGGAGCGGTGGCCTACATGGAGTGCTCCTCTCTGACCCAGAAGAACCTAAAGGAGGTGTTCGACACGGCCATCCTGGCCAGCCTGCAGAAATACGGCTCACGGAAACGCTCGAGAGGCAAACAGAAGCACCGAAAAAAGGCGAGGCAGACCCCGGACAAGATGAAGAGTCTGTCTAAGTCCTGGTGGAAACGGTACTGCTGCGTGGCGTAGAGCAGACCTGGGACTGGATCCGGCTCTGATTCTGGAGTTTTAAAGAAAACTATATAAAATCCTGACTGGAACGTGGAATAATGTGGATGAGATTTACTACTGAGCTTGGAGTCGCCTGGAGGATTCTCTGGTGTTTATTCACTTAGACTGGTTAAACACCAGTTCTGTTCTGGGACCAGTAAAAGATGTGACAGAGTCATATCCAGGTTGCTCTTCTCTGGATTTCTGGTCCAAAACAACCATCTTGGTATAAACTGATCCTGCCTTTTTATGCATCCCAGAGGAAAACTGGAATCTTTGTTGGATGTAATTATTATAATCGATGATCTAAGCCAAATAACACACTGTCAGCCAATTCTGGACTGGTTTAAAGTAAGATCAGAAAGAGCTGCTGAGAGAAAGAGAGTCGCCCTCAGACCAGACTTTGTCACGGAGGATTTTTTGACCCAGACATGACCACCAGACGCACATGAAGTCAAAACAAGTCCGTCCTGACGTTAATTCAGACCAGAGCCATTGTTACTCTGATGACAGGACTCGTTGAGTAACCACATCCTGATTTTACACCTTAGTTTTGATTATGAATCAGCTTTTAGTTTGGTCTTAAACAGAACAATTTGTACCAAATTCAGGCTTTATTTTTTTATGCAAGAGCTCAAATCATATCTAATCTTGATACGAACTCATGCACATTTTTGTCCTATCAGAAGACAAACTGTTCCCGCTTTGATCAAAACTGAGATTTCCTAACGACCCACATTCTCTAGATCTTTTTTTTCTGTAGCAGCAAACAAACTATTTCATGTCTCCATATTGGAAGGTAATTTATCATGTTTTCCTCTCAAACTCATCAGGACTGACAGTGAAAACAGAGCGATGCCGGTTCAGGTTGGTTAGCTGTGAAAACGGGATCATCAGTCTGACTTACAACTTAAACAAAGTGGTTTCAAACGTTTCCACTGCTATATGTGATCTATCCTTTCGGACTTGACTATGAGCGTTTGCTGACTCAGATCCTCCATGGTTAAATCTAAAATTAGCTATAATTAATTCATAATGCATTTTGCTATCTTTGTTTCTTATATTATATCTTTGTTTCTTAAGGAAAATCAATTTTCTCTGTTATATTACTGGATATTATTGTTAGTTACTGACATTCTGTCTCTATAACGCATCAATAATCTATAAACCTGGTGTTTTCCTCTTTCTAATATATCAACTTTCTAATATTTCATCAAATGAAAACCACAAACTTTAATGTTTTCTATTTTATGCGACAAACCAAGATACATTGGTGCATCGCTATGAAAAACAAAAGTAAATCATCGTTTCAGTTTGTTTCAACAGATGGAAATCTAAAAAGTGCGGTGGGCATTTGTGCCCAGCTCCTCTAAGTCAATAGAGGGGATAACAAGACATCAATAGATGCAAATAAACAAACATTTGTTTTTAAATTAAAAGGCAAACATTTTATTGCCTGAAATGCAGTAATAGCGTTATTTTACTTGTAGCAAAGGATGCATCTGCAACTAAAAAAATACAAGCACGTGAAAAGCTCAACCCGTTTTAATCAATTTAATATCAATAAAATGTATCTGATCTATTGACTATTATTTAAATTAACAATTGGACAGCAAAAAGTGATTAATATGAGATTTTGTTTTACAGAATTTGAACCAGGTGAAGCTAAACCTGCCACTTGAATAGTTCTGGGTAAAACATATTTACAAAGAAAAGGTTTTTTTTTTTATCTTAAATGCCAACTGTATATGTTTTTGTACAGTTTTGGCTTAATTACTGCTGTTTCTAATGAAACTCAATGTGTCGATGTTTAACTGCTGAGAGCAAACGCTTTGTGTGTTGCAGGGAGAAAAGGCACAATAGGCTATTTGTCTTGTGGAGCGAAGTGGGCTAAAGGTCACACACTCTTATGATAGCTGGCATTTCCTGTGTCAAGTTTAACAGAAGTTAGTTTGGTATTTAATTCACTCTGGTTTTAACTTCTGAGCGGATCAGTGGCGTTAATCACGTTGTTCTGTCTTGTCTTTCCGTGTCAATCAGCAGAAAAAGCCCGACTTGTATTTTAAAATGACCTTAAGATGAGATGCTCACATTTTAAACTTTTAAATACTGTAATCCCGTAGATTCTGCTTTATTTAATCACCACAGAAGCTACACTGATCCCAACTGATAATAATTAGGCAATGCAACAAGCTGCGAATTCTCTTGTGACGCCAACTTTTGAGACTATGAAAGGTTGGAGGGTTTCCTTGTCTTGACTTCTTGTCAGGTGGTTGCTGCAGCGCGGCGTTGGAGCAGGAGGACAGACGAAGGGCTTCGTAACGTAGAGCAGATGGCTATCTGAACGTGGAGACAGAAAACATGTGATGAATGTTGGGGTTTTTCTGTTTTGTTGAAAGTAAAGCATAATTATTCTTTGTTGCTGTTGTTGAGGTTTGTAGAACTGTGTGAGAGCTAAAACTTCATGAATCTGTGACTTTGATTTACTGGGTGTTGTTGTGATGGGCCTCCGCCGTACGCTGGCGATGTTTAATACGTGACTCAGAGAAGCGGCGTCAGCCAGCTGGTGTTTGGTCTCATTGGATGTGAAGCAAAGAAACACATAAATACGTCTGATTTAGGGCACAAAATGAAACTGGTCATTGTATTCATCTATGTCCAGGGCCGGGTTTAAGAGGATAAGGGACCAGGGCTAGAGCCGGTTTTGGTACCCTATCCAAAAAAAACAAGCATTTTACACATGGAAATTACAGGTGATGAAACTCAAATATTTGAGTTTTGTATGCATTAACATTAATATTAATCAAAAAATGCCAAAACAACACATTTCAGATGGGCATATGAGTTTTATACAAGCTGCAATGTAAAACATGAATTCATTACAAAAAATCTTTGGGGCCCCCAAAACGTGGAGCCCTGGGCTACTGCCACTGTAAGCCCATTCTGAGTCCAGCCCAGGCTATGTCCTGTGACTCTGTGAGTTCAAACAAAAACAGATATCTAATCTGAGGATTTACAGATTTTACAGGGGCCACCAGCTCAGAGCCTCTTTCAGAAAACCAGCCGACCGCGGCCTGTGTCAACCACCACTCCTGTTTTCACTGGTTAAAAAACAAAAACAGACAATACGCTGCTGCAATCTGCTCATCTCAAGCTTGTCGTTAACCTGGAAATTTCAGTAAAAGGGGGATGTGTTTGTACAGATCTGTTATACTCTGAGAAATAAAGAAGATTTGTAATAAAGACGTGTGACATGAGCTGAAACCTGTTGAGGAGGTTGATTTGTAGCACCAATGATATAGAAAGTAATCAATAAAATCCAAATTTAAAACACATTAATAGGTGAGATAGTTCATGTTTTAAAAGATTTAAAGGAACTAACTGCACATCTCAGTTTCTTTAATTCTGGTCCTGGAAACACTACATCAACAAGTCTGTTAAAAAACAAGAAAACTAAATGGTTCATGTCTGCAAAACAACTCTGAAATATATTTACACTCAAGACATGCAGTGATTTAATAACTGGTGTAATTGGATACATTTCCTTGGTTTTGGTCAGAACTGTTAACTGATTTATGGTGATTAGCTAAATGCTCTCTAACCTTAAATCTGCAACTTTTGCCTTTTTGGAATCAAAAGTTTTAATACACTTTAAGCTGGGAGAAGTTATAGCTGTTGAATAACAGTGGCCCAAGATTAGAGCCTTGAGGAACCCCACATATGATCTTTATTTGCTAACATTCAAAATGACACGCAGGGGTTCTAGTTTACCAAATGAAATCTGAACCAGTTTGGCATCAAACATCTTGGACCCAATTTTCCAGTAGCCACATTGGTGTCAAAACTTTAAATAGATGTGGGCGAAAGCCAGCTTGGAAAGTACTGAATATATTTTTCTTATGAAAAAGGAGTAAACTTGTAGATAAGCTGTCTTTACTGAACAATGATCTTTGCCAAAGTGAAAGTGTTCAGAGCTCAGAGTGACCTTGTACCACCATGTAGCGAAAGCTACAAAGTGTTACTGAGATAAGATGAACAAGTTTATGGTGTTATTTCTCTACCAAAATGACTTAATCGTTTCTCAAGAAGAAAATGAAATTATCCTGTAAAAAGTTTCTAAAGAAAACAGCTTCACTGCAAAAACACAAGTATTTTAGGTCTGGTTTCTATCGCAGACATTTTAATACATTCGAAATAAGTTTCAGCAAGATAGAGGAGCTTGTTTTCAATCAATAATTTCTTAATATTAATCAAAAAGTTTTAGTTCCACCGGCTGATAAATTCACTTATAACAAGATGTTTTTCCTTTTTATAAGTTAATTAATCTGCCAGTGGAACTGAAACTTTTTCATCAATATTAAGGAATTACTGACTTAAAACACGCTCTTATATCTTGCTTAAAGATTACCTATAAGTTAGTTTGGTCTTATTTAAAATGTATTAAGATGTTTGTGCAAGAAACTAGGCTAAAGATACTTGGTAAGATTTTATGTTTTTGCTGTATTGTGATTGTTTCCTTTCATTTTTAGCTCAAACATGGCTTCTTCTGACTTGTTTTGGTGCTGTGGAGCTTGTTTTTAAAGTCAAACAACCATGCTGCGCTCAGCTGAACATCAGGAGAGATGCAAGCCACGCTTGAGGACGTGAAGACACCAACACAAGTGAACACACCAAACACACACAGAAAGTCACCCGACTTCTGGATCACTGTGAGGAGACTCACTGCTTCCAGGCAGCCGTCGTTATGCAAGAGCTTTATTTTGAAGGCTGTCAAGTGGTGTTTGGTGAGGGGTCTGTCTTTCCTCTGGACGCTGTGTGTATGTGATTCACTGCGTTATCAGACAGCAGTGAATCATGTTCTGGTTACATCAGCTGTCCTTTGAGCTGCAGTCAAAGCTCCCTGGTACAAATTAAGAACAAGAGCATGACTTTTTCTTACGCGTTTTTAAATCTGCTACAAATCAATGACACATTCTCACTTAAAACGTCCAAAAAATAATAATAAATCTCCACATAACAAAGCTAAAGGGCCTTCAAAGGCAGCACAATGATGCTGCAGTTTTTCTAAAGCAGCAAAATCGCTAAAATAAATCTTTTCATTACAATTGGTTTCCAACATCCTGCTTTGCAGATGTTTTATCTACCTTTAATTTAATAAAACATATGATTACTCAAACCAAACTCGAAAATACATAAATATTTAGCCAGAAAGTTTAACTTTTACTTTTTTATTTAATTTTTCCATGTACAGGAAGGCAGGGAAAAAACACACAAAATAAGTTTTACAATTTATTCTGAAAAGGAAAACAAACAGTGTAAACAAATATATTTAAATTGTGCAAAAGCTGGCAGCATTCAAATCACAGTTTAGAAAGTCAGTTCTGGCTGATTGTATAACTTTATAGCCTTTCTGTGTGTGTGTGTGTGTGTGTGTGTGTGTGTGTGGGTGCGCACGTGTGTAGGTGTGTGTGTGTGTGTGTGTGTGTGTTGTTGCGTAATATAAAAAAGAGGTGCAGTGACATCAGTACTTTACAAGCAAAGTTGAAATACAACCCTCTGTTTTCTAACAAGCTGTAAATTCAATCGATGTGTGTGTGTGCGTGTGTGTGTGTGTGTGTGTGTGTGTGTGCGTGTGTGTGTGTGTGCAGGCAGCTGCTGTGTGGGAGCTGATGTGTGTATCGACTTAAAGTAACGAAAGAAAGTTGGAGTGGAGACAGCAGCACATGGGGGAGAAAACAAAATGAAGGATTCAAAAAAAAAACTCAACCAAATTAACAGAAAGTAGCAACAGTTACTAAAACATGATTAACCAAAGGGTTTTCATGCAAACACAGCGAACATTTTCGTCAATAATCAGTCGATACAGCGGGAGCAAAGTTTCTCATTTTGAGGTGTGAATGTTTACAAAACAGCAAATCGTTCAACTGTTTCTGTGATACTACAGATTTATACAGCTTCTACTAAGTAGCTTTAGCTTCTTCTAATTCATCATCATGAATGAAGAAAGCAACAAGTGGTTTCTTTACCAGGAGCCATTACAAAGCGCACTCAGCTGCAAAGCCAGCTGACCAATGTGCTGGAGTTCAGCTTGGGTTGCTAGGTGACGGGGAAGACTTCATGTGGGTTGCTAGGTGACGGGCTGGGCTTCACTGGGGTTGCTAGGTGAGGGGCAGTATCTGCTGATTTGTTACATCCATGAGGGTTTTGAAAAGCCGAATTTCCAGACACCAAAAAACATTAACTTATTGCCGAAAACCAGTTGTATAGTAACTCGTCACATTTACTCAGTTACATTTATTTAAGTAACTTTATTTCTTAAATGTTCTATTAGGAGTATTTTTACTACGCTGTATGTTTTACTTTTACTTTAGTAATTTTATCATGAAGTATCACTACTCTTACTTGAGTAAAATTTCTGGATTTTCTACCCACTGAAGGAAGAACAAACATGTTTTGATCAAAAATTCACCAGACTTAGACACACCTGCAGTTTTTATTAAAGGTTCATACATTTTATATTGAAATTTCTTTTGCCTGATTTCATTATTTTGTTATTTACATAATACAACATTTTTTAACTTCATAATTTGGTCTGTCCGATTATGTAATTTTTATATATTAAATTACTGATAATTTGATCAGTTACTCAGTACTTGAGTAGACTTTTTACCAAATACTTTTTTACTCTGGCTTGAGTAATTTCATGGATGGTTGCTTCTTACTTTTAATTTAGTAAAAATATGTTGAAGTAGTTCTAATATAGTATAATTTCACTGTTTACATCATCCCCAAAACAAAAGTAAAAGACCTGCTGATGGTCCTGCTGAAGCTGATAAGAGTCAATCCAAAGTTTTTCACCTACAACCCTGAGCTGAAAGGAAGAAGCAATCACCCCAAAAGCCACATAAAAAATTGATTACAGTTTTAAAAGCCCTGAGGGACAAAGAGCTTAGTTTTTGTGTCCTGATCAATTTAACTGTTATAGTTAGAGGAACAATAGAGGAACCTCATATCCTCAGTTTTTATTTAAATTTTTTAAACATTATATTATTTTAACTTGGTGTCATTCACAGCTTTATAGGGGTAGAAATGGTTGTGTTTCAGTTCGCTGTGACCTTTTGATAAGTGAAAATGATTCTAACATGTTTTTAATCTAATAAAGCACTCTGATGGGTTAGTAACCTATTATCTGGAAGGACTGCTTGATTAGTATTTCTGTAACTCTCTTACCTAATTGACACGTAAGAAGTTACAGTTTTTCATTATTTCTGATTAATGAGCCGCATCATCTCCTCAAGCGGTCAAACTTTGGCCCAGATGTTTAAATCAGCCACTGTAAATGAAAACATCTGCACAGGAAGCTAATTCTGCTCTATGCTGTTAATCGCTTCATATTGAGAGAACCAATGAGGGTTTCTTTTGTGTTTTCATGTCAATGGTAAACTTTGAAATGAATTTATGTGTATTGTTTCTACCATATAAAACTAGAGTAATTTGAGGCCTGGTCAGGTTTCAGCTTTGGTGTTATTTTGAGAGTCTGGAGCTTTTCTGTAAATCTGCTGCGGCGACAGCTGCACTTTCAGCAGGGTTAGATCCTCCAGATCAGTCTTTCTCAAACTGGGCCACTGGCGGCCCGCCGGCGGCCCATAGTGGTCCGCAAAGTATCGCATGTAAATATCAGTTTATTTGCCATGACGTTGGCTCAAAGTTAGCATATCAAGTTATTGTGTTTAAAAATAATACCAATAGGTATTAAAAATACTACCAAATTGTGTTTAAAAATAATACCAGGGTCACTAAAAAGAAAAAAGCGAAGATACAGCTGGACAGTTTCTCAAGGAGAGCTGCAGAACTTTTGTTTTTGAACGTTACGATACGTAGCAGATCTCGGTCTGAATGAGATGATACTGTAACGAGGCAGTGAGCAGCACTGCACCCCACGCTGACTAACTGCATCTTAACACCTAAAATTAAATTATTTATGTTGGCCATCTAATGGCTGAAGGAACACTTCTGTTTTCGCCAACACAACTTAAGTCTGTTTTTCTTTTCTTGTCTTCTAAATCACAAAGAGTCCTAAAATGTTATTAATGCACACAACACTTGTAGTGAGGAACTTTTTTGATTTCCATGTGTTTTCAATCATTTGAAAGCGAAGAATACAAACTTTCATCATCTGTAAATAACTCAAAACGTCCCTAGTTGACGTGTTCATGGTTTTATTGTGTCACATTTATAAAACATAAACAATAGTTCTTAAAATGAACAAAGGAAACAACAATAAGTGAGTAAAGAGACTAATATTTTAATTTCAGGCTGAATATATGAAGATGTGTTACTGAAGGGGCAATTTTAAGTTAAGTGTTTGTTAAATGGGCTAAATGGCCATTGGGTTGCAAAAGTTTGAGAGATTGATCTAGAGCTTCCAGGCTTTCCAATCAATACATTCTGACTAATCAATAAAGGCAGTTATGATCCAGAAATCAGTTCTCACTCAGCTTGTTTTTATGCTGAAGCGTAGGAGAGGAGGTTGTGTCCCCGGCTGCAACATAAACACAGCAGTCAGCTGTTGTTAAATAGTTGGTTCGCTCTGCATGTGTCACAAGCTGTTACAGCTCCGTATGTGAACTCTGAACACGCATCCTAAAGCAAACACAAGGCAACGCGAAAAGGAGCGGCGAGGAGGAGGTTTCCTGAGGAAACGCAGAAAGAGAGGCGAGAAGATTTGGAAGGACTCAGAGGATGAAGTGTTTGAATGACTGAACTGAGATAAAGCGCTTAGGCAGCGGTTTCTCTTGTTCAGTCAAGATTCCTGAAGGGTTTGTCAGCCTGAATCTGTTCAGTACAAAGATAAGAGTTAATGTTACAGGAATCTGCCTCAAAGCAGTTTTCACTTTCAATTAAAGCAAACTATGTAAAATCTACCAAATAAAACTCAACAGGTAGACATCCGTAACTGAAAGAAAAAAATAACAGAAGTGAAACGTTTATGAAAGTATGTTAAATGTTGGTAACATAGTAAAATAAGAAATAAAACAAAGGAAAAAGATACTACAGCATCACCAAAAAATAAATTAGCTGAAAATTTGTCCTACATTAGCTAATCAGCTCTCATAACTTTCCAACAAAGTTCATATTCAAATATACATTATTAATCCCAAAGGGAAATTAAATATTGCTGTAATGTCTTCATTCAAATTGACAAGTTGGCAGAAAAGTTGTCCTGTAGCAGTCTGTGCTGCAGTGAATTTGAAGAAGCCTCTGACTGAAGACTCTCTGTTTTTCTAACACAGTCTCATGAAGATGGAGGTCATGATTTCCAGTGATATTCAGATATCTGACAACTTCTTTTGATCGTCTCTTTTTCTTTTCAAATCTGTTTACATGTTGCTTAGACAGAAAGCAAAGCTGTCTTCTGATGGACATTTTTGCCCCAATAGTCAGACCGGGAATGAAAACAAGAAGACTTACAGAAAAAAGACAAATAGGAGTTGTTCTAAAAGCAATAGAATAACTGCTAAAAAATCACAAAATCTCTTATCAGAGAGCTAAACCACCCAAAGGGAGGGATAAAAACCCTCAACATGTGAATTTTGCATTAAAGGAAGACACTTACAAATCTCTCTCCCTCTGACATAAACACAGACTTCTGGGAAACAGGGATTAGTAACTGATCTTTAGAGGTGGGTGAAAGCAGCCTCCCTCTTTGGCCTCCTGAACCAGATTTAACCAGCTGGTACACACAAACACACACAGTGACCAGCAGGCTTTTGGCCAGAACCTTTGTCCTTTTATTTCAGCTGGGCGAGCGGACTCATAATGGAGCCAGAAGAAGGAGGCCCAGTTTCAGCTCTGCTTCAAGACATCTTCATAGGTGGTCAATCAGTTCTACAGATGAAGCTTTTCTCCAAAAGTTAAACACCGGAGGAGAAAATGTTGTGTATGAGAATGCAATCTGAGTTTCTCGCAAGATGTTCAAATCTGTTTGTTTAACCCAGAGCATGCAGCTGGGGAGAGAAAGGGAGTGATGTTGAAACTCCCAGAATGAGGGGAGTTGGGCTCATCCCTGAAAACACAGGGAGTCTAATGTGTTTCTGCTGAGTCCTCAGTTTGTTACAGACACACCTAGTTTGGTCCGACCCGAGAAAGCAACAGCAGCTTTACTGTATCATCCAGTCAGTTTTGAGAAAGTCAGAACTGGTGATCAAATGATTATTTTATCAACGGAAGAGCTAGACAAGCACAAATAAAAATAATTACGATTGTTTTTGCCATTTCTTGTTATGCATAGCTCAATACATTAGGATAATTATTTCGATTAACACAACAGTCACAGAGTTTTCTAGCAATATTTCAAATTACTCAATAAGTATTGGATTGGAAAGGAAATCGCTGGCATCGAACATCACCAATGACTGAAACTAAAATACTTTCTTCTGTTTATTGCGGTATAACTCTGTTTGTTACCATAGCTACCGTAACAAGAAACCTACGATAGTTACAATAAACAAAGATACATTTACTCAGCTGGCTTTTACATTTACAGAAGATTATTACTAAAACTATTAGTGTTAAAGTCATCAGAGCCACATCTGTCATGAGACGACTATTCATATGATCGGGTTTTGCCGCATATAGACCACCAAGTTGTCGCTGATGTTCTCCAAACTGGTCACAAGACAAAGGCAGAATTAAAACCTTTCATATCACAAGATCTTCTTAGACTAAAATCTCCTGTCCTCCAGTCAAAAAGTGTCTTTGAGTCATAAAAGTGAGTGTCTATGTGTTGGTGTGTTTGGGCGCTACGTTGGAGTCAGAGCAGCTTTCTGCAGCAGAATGAGGAAGTTGTGATTCTCCGTCGTAATGTGTGTGAAGGATGAACAACGAGTCTTTCACTGACATTTTCACCACAAAAGAAACCTCACTGTTGAAAGGTAATCTCAGTAATAAAGTTGAAATTCTTGCTCCTGGAAATGTTTAAATTAAGTGAGCAGAATTAATTGTGCAAATCCATAATTCGTACAATTAATCTACAAATTGTATTTTTGTAAATTAAATTATTAGATTCAATCTACAAATTAAGATAATTTTTTAAATAAAAATGAATTTATTTTTATTTAAAATAAATTTTAAGTAAAATAAATTTTTGTTTAAAGATTCTATTTAATGTTTTTAGAGACAAAAAACATTAAATAAAATACTACTCATAAAGTGGATATCTGTTTTAATTGTAAATCTCAGTAACATTTAGCATCATATTTTTAAAAGGTTGTAGGATGTAAACAGGCTCTTTGCTGTTTCTGTTCATGTCTGAGGCACTAAATGATCACACTCTTCACTCGTGACCAGACTCAATGGAGGACATAAACGAAAATGTGAACTTGAGTAAATACAAAATGCAGTGGCTAGGAATGAGAAAACTACATAAATGTTTGCTAGACATCTCTGGATGTCGAAATGCATTTAAAGCTTTATTGAGCAGAAGTGATGAATGGCATGACAAAAAAACAAAACAAAAAAACATAGCAAAGTCACATAATTATTGTTGTTTTTCTTTGCTTGTGAGGATCAATTGATAGAAATTGACTTTAAACTGTATTCTTGTATACTGAGAATCACGCTCAAGTTTTCAGATGCAGAGCAGGTAAAGTATTTACTGGGAAAGCTGGAAAAATGTAGAGTGATGTAAGAGATACACAATGTCGACTCGTCACACAGCTGCTTGTTTCCCAGTATCTCTTATCTCTGACCATTACGGGAATGTGTGGGTTTGTCCTGCTATACAGGAAGTGCATCAGCTCCAGTATACACACTGCATGCGTGTGTGTGTGTCCAGGGGTGTTTGCTAAAGTTTGTGGTTTAGGTTTTTATTAGGGTCTGCACTGGTGAACTCTGATTTAAAGCCACCAAAGATTACAATAAGGAATCTAAAACTATGCAAAGAAATGAATGTTATGTATTTGTCAGAAAACATTTACTATAGGGCTGGACGATATAGCTGAAAAACTTATCCCAATATAAGGGTTTCAGATTAGTCAATAAGAATTTAGTATTTTGTTTTAAATATCTGAAATGCTGCTGAACTGGTGGCACGACCTTTCCTGTTCTATCCGCAGTTTTTTGTTTTTAAGGAATTATGAGGAACGGGACAAAACCTGAAATGGCTGCTGCGTCAGTTACTGAACAAGTTGTTGCTAGGTAACCAAAGAGTAAGTGAGTTGTTGCTAGGCAACCAAAGAGTAAGTGAGTTGTTGCTAGGTAACCAAAGAGTGAGTGAGTTGTTGCTAGGTAACCAAAGAGTGAGTGAGTTGTTGCCAGGTAACCAAAGAGTGAGTGAGTTAGTTGGTTCCACCAACCTAGCTTAACTCACCATGAGAGTTTAGCTAAAGCTTTTCCTCTGCCTACATCTCCCAGAATGCCATGCGGTTCTGGATTGGAGTTTGGTGACTATATATCAGATATATCTATTGATATTGATTATGCATCTATTGTTGATTTATTGCCTCTAATTAATCAAATGTTGTGTGAACTAATGAGACAAAAAGAAAACGTTTTTTCCAAAGGTGTGCATCTTGTAGCATATTATTAAAAAATATTATGAATAGTCAAAAATGGTGGTGGCAGTATTATGGTGTGTGGTTGCTTTGCTGCTTTACTTCTTCAGGATCCCAAAGCTTTGTCGTAATTTCTGGAATCAGAAATTTCTGCTGTCTTCCAGAAAACCCTGAAGCAAACTTAGGTGATTTAGCAGGAAAATGATTCAAAACACACCAGCAATTCACCTTCCAGTGAATAGAATGAAGGTTTACTTAAAAGAGAAGTGAAATGTTTACAAAGCAAAGATATTTACATTTTTACATGCATTTCATCACATAGAAGATAAAATATCCATACATGAATCAAAACGTTTCCTCAAGCAAAACGCTGCTTCTGGTAAACATTAGAGAGCAGAAAGGCAGGGTAAGTTTTGAATAAAATAATGTTTTTTTTGGTGTGGCCTAGTTAAAGTCTGACCTTAAATCTGATTTGAGATTCATACTTGATGCCTTCCAATGTGACAAAATTAATCAATTTTAAGAGTTGGAAAAATCAGACAAACAGAAAGCTGACATTTAACTCAACATTGAAACACGGACTTTGTTTGGCTGCATTTTGGATTTACTCAAGTTATTGTTGTGTGATATTTACAATGTCTTTGATTGGAGCAGAAGAAATCTGCAAAAGAGCAACAACTTTTTCACACAGGTTTCTTTTCTGTGCATTTTTACCAGGATAGTGATCTGAAACGTCAGATGAATTTGGTGTGAGAGGATGAACATGAGGACAGGAAGGGAGGACAAAGTTATCAGAAAGGAAAGAAAAGATTAGAGGCCGCAGAGGAAGGATGAGAAGGTGAAGGAAAGGGGAGACAGGAAGTGGATAAAAAGTTGAAAGGTGGTACCAAGTGAGAGGAAAGCGGAAAAGATCAAATGCATTCTGGGAGTTTTTCCACAACTATTAGTTTATCTGGCATGCCAAGGCTGACAACACACAGCAACAGGAAGTGAATGATGCTGATGCGTCCAGCTGACGGCGGCTGTCTGAATCCCAAACTGATAACACAGAGTGGGATCATAAGTTTACACTTCCAACTCCTTTGAATATGTAAAACAAAAGTTTTCATATTATGCTTCGGGGGTTTTGTACGTTCAAAAAATAAACAAAACGTTCCTTATGTAAGTAACATGCACAGAGGAGAGGAGTGTGGAAGAAGGTTTTGCAAAGACTCAGGATACTTTCTGAAAATCTCAGTGTGAACACAGAGCTTTAAAAAAATTAAACATAATTCAAGATTTTAAAATTGGACCTTGGAGTTTTAAGATGTTTTATTTTAATATTATAAATGTGAAGTTTGTTAAAATTAGGTTATTTATCCTTATTGTTTAGTCAACGAGTTGTTGACTAAACAACTTGTTGTTTCTTCTTTATATAGATAGCATTATCACATCACGTTAAAATGCAATCCATGGGCTCAAACAGTCTCCCTGTCGTCCTGACCTGTCACCCTGTGAAAACATTTGGTTCATTAAGAAATAAAAACAAAGCTGACCCTGACTAGACTCTGAAAATCCCAAATGATGCAAGACAGGACAACAGCTTGCAGTCATAAATGATGCAGACCTGACAGTAACGACTCAGCCAGATTGAAGCTGAGTGGACTCAAACTTTTTCTTAATGCCAGTCAGTACTTTGTCCTTGTGTGACCACAGGAATGAGTCTGTTTGTTGTGTCTTGGTTGCAGCATTGCTGACGCCCGCGCTGAGTGAGGGCAGCAGGGTGAGTACAGCTTTTAGGAAGGACAGAAAAAGATTGTGAGTCTTGATGAATGCCTTCAGCGTCTGAACTACAACCTGTTATTGTGGTCCAGCTTTCTATATGAGAGCCGCTGGCGAGGCGACACGCAGAGTTATATGAACAACTCCGGGTCCAGTTTGGTCTCCTGCGGTTCAGTCAGACCAGCATTCAGGTTTAAGAGTCTGGAGACAGATTTCTCTGCACACACAGCTGGACCTCTTTAGAGTTTGTCCATAGAAACAGCGTAGAAAAGTCAGTAACATTTATTTACATATCTGACATTAAAATCTGCTTCAGAAAGACAAACATAAAAACAAGAATATAAAAACTGCTGGCCTGGTAAAAACCGGCCCCTTGCTCAATGCTAATTGCTTCCTACAGAGATAGTTCTCATGTGACGTCACACTTCGTGAAATTTGTAACTGTAGCAGGCAGTTGCTATGGCAACAACTAATAAATAACATAAGTACAACTATTACTCCATTACAGTTTTTGAGTACACTTCCCGCCTGTGTAATACTAACATAAATGTTAGTGATATTTGCTGTAGCACTTACTGTCAAACTAGCAAAATTAGCTTAGCTAATGTAGCCTGCATGTTACTACATGATGTTACTACATGATGTTACTACATGATGTTACTACATGATGTTACTACATGATGTTACTACATGCAACCAGCCACCAGAACCCTGTTATTCATGGGAAGAGTTTGAAGGTCCTTTATACGTTTAAAACGATTCTTCTTGGACTCTACTTGAGTTTTAAATTTTATCCAGTCGCTAACGTTTGCCGTGACGTATGTAATGCGCCAGTTCAATGGTAAGAGTGAGAAGGACCTCGAAAGGGGCGGACGGACCACTGTCAGTCTCATACCTTATTTGGAAATGGGACCATTGCACTCCGGAAGTGAAGGGGGCGCTATTTCCTATATCATCCGCGGTCTCCCGTTTTTATTTTCTTTTAAAATCTGTGATATATTGTCACCTTTAGGGAGGATTTTCACTCTCAGCATGTATTTGAACTGTGTACTTCTAAATCTGCTCCTTAGTTGCATCTTTTCGGGCCTGCTACTGCCTCTAGTGGCGTGGGGGTGGTAACACAACTAATTAAATTATAAGATATTTAAAACAAAAAAAAACAACAAAAAAAACAAATCAATAATTATCATTATTGACTGATATGAAATCATTATATTGTGGTACATTTTTCAGCCATATCATCCAGCCCTACTTCAAACTGTGTACTGTAATTTACAGGGAGACCAGAACAGGGCTGATGCTGCCACAAGAAAAAAAACACAAACATTTTGAGACTAATCTTAGAAATTTAATAGAAAAAACAAGGAAATTTCAGTATGAAAAGTAAAAAAAAATTGATAGAAAAACTGAAGTTTTAAGATCAATCTAAAAAAAAGTTTCTTAAAGTTTGAAATTTTGGAGTTTCAAAAGTCAAACTCAGAAGTGCTCTTGTTTTTTGTCTAGGAAATCTCAGAGACATTTTTTGGCAGATATTTACTCCTGTTTTCTCTCCAATGGCCCTTCCTTCTTACATAGAAACTGATCAGAAACTGAGGCCAAAATACTCAACACTGCAGTGGCTCAGAATCAGAATGATTATGTTTTGCCTGTATTTCTGTTTTAGGATGAATTGGGACAAACAATGCCACAGAAACAACAAAATTGCTCATCCGTGCACTGAAAACCAACAAAAGGAAGTGTAAAAGTGTGTAAAAGGAAATGCGTTGGGGTGTGTTGGGAGCCATTTTTAGATCCCAAGGACAGTGGATGCTTCCTGTTTGGCTTTCTATTGTTCCTGCAGCAACAGCGATCCTCAGGGAGCAGAGTTAGTGTATCCAACATCTCATGGTTTTATAATATAGTTGCATATCTGATGAAACAGGAAGTAAATATTTAGAGACCAGTGGGTAAGCCATAATGGTTTGATGTGACTAGTTTGTTTCACAGCTGCTCTCTAACTGGGTGGAAACCTGCTGACTCTACACCCTTCATGCCACAGGCCAACCTCTGCCCTCTTCATAGCGACATGTTGACGTTTCACGACGAACTAAAGGATTTTTTTATACCGCCATCTGGTGGACAATCTGGGTACAGCAGGCATCAGAGCGTAGAGTGGAGACGCTTAAGCCGGGGACGCCCCCTGGTGGCGGAAAAGGGACATAGCCTCACCGGTGACGTGTGTGTGTGTATATATATATATATATATATATATATATATATATATATATATAAAATACAAGTAGATATGCAAACACAGAAAAGGTACAACAATAAAATACAAATGACCTAAATTTTCTATTTACCGTTACCGAGACAAATTTAGTGTCAATAGTGCAACTCTAACTGAACGTTAGAAAAAATTTAATATTTGGTAAATTTTACTTCAGAAGTGAAGGGATTAAGACATCTCAATTGATTTTTCTCATGCAGAAACAATTTTAGGACATACTTTAATAAATGTTTTTTGGGAACCATAATGAAAAGTCCTCAGCAGTGACTGATATGCTGCATCCAATTAGCACATCTTTGATTATACAGCTCTGGAAAATATACAGTCCACTCCACTGATCCCCATTGAAAACCTCCTGCTATTCCTCCAATTATTGGTTTCTGAACTCTTCCCGAGTTAAAGCATTAGTATTAAATGAACATATTACTAAATGATCATGAATTTGTTTTCTTTGCATTATTTGAGGTCTGAAAGCGCTGCATATTTTTTGTTATTTTGACCATTTCTCATTTTCTGCAAATACAAAATTTTTGTTTGGAATTTTAGAGACATATTGTCAGTAGTTCATAGAATAAAAGATCAATGTTCATTTTACTCAAACATATAACTATAAAGAGTAAAATCAGAGAAAATTACCATTTTAAGTGGTCTCTTTTTTTTTCCCAGAGCTGCATAAAAGATACTCTGCTGCCATTAATGACACCATTAAAAATCTGTTTCTTCAGGAAAGCGAGTTGCAACCATTTGAGACAAACTCGACCTCAAAATAAACTCGTAAACTGGTTACCTTCTTTTAGGAATGGAAACATGTGAAACCCTTTTGAAATTTTGGATCTGCAATAATTTACACATTACAAAACATACATCCCATTTTTTTTGTTGCTTTGTTTCATGCTTAATTTGTTGTGCAGAAAGAAATTCTCAATAAAACCTTTTGTGATTTTAGGTTTTAAAAAAATGTTATTTTTGGGCACCTGCAGCTCTAAAGAATCAGTGTGAAGCCAAAGGACCAAGAAGGAAAGATAACCATGACTGTCCTTATCGCAGATAAAAAGTTAGCTAAATTTTAAATTTTTTATCAACAGAAAATGGGCCTCGTCATCTTCAGTCTAACGAGTTCTGCATCTCAAAATGCAGCAATTACTTTTTTAAGCCACCGTCTCTTTGCCTCTGCACATCTTATTTAAAACTATATTAATTTTATTCTCTACAAGAAACAACCAGCATTTTTTTAAGGCATTCATAAAGCACACAGAGTAAATGTGATTATTTAAAAAAATTTATTTGTATGTACTTACATACTGGTGTCAAAAGAGTATGCACCAAAATGTCACACCGACTCACAATTACAAAGAAAAAGCATTTCTTTCTTCGATTGCAAGTATTGAAAAACCTATGTACAGAAAAAAGGTTACGCTGACGAGAGAGTACACTAGAAACTTACAGTCACATCGATTTAAATCAGACTTCTGAAAATGAAAACCTAAAGGAAAGGAAAAATAATAACAGTTATAGCCTCGGTGCGCTGAACTTCAAAATGTTTCCGTCTCAGAAAAATAACCTTGTGCTTTCTTCCTACAGTCCAGCAGCAAGGTTTCATCAGAATGTGCTTACGAAAAAGAAAATCCTTCTTTAAAATTCGCCACAGGACTGATTTTATCAAAAGAAAAAAAGTCTTTTTACTTAAAATACATGTCCTAAAGATTATCCTTAAAAGGTTTTACAGTGGGAACAAAGGAAGGTGCTGAAGACGATCCGGTTTTCCTGCCGTGGAAATTTCATGAGCTTCAAAAACGATGACATTTTCCCCACCTGAACATTTACAAGCTTTTCAACAACACAAACAAACCAGGAATGAGAAAAAGGCATTTTACAAGATCAGCAAGACAAAACAAAATTATTAGTGAATGATGGATGCTTAAATGGAAAGATAGATATAGGAAGGATGAGAGCAAATAATCCATTCCTCTCTTTGTGATGAGCGAAACCAGAGCCACAGGTTGGGATTTTACGAGAGAAGAACCCGGAACACGGAACCGACACATTTAGACGGACACGCAACGACCCGAAGTCGGAACATGATGCGCCTCACTCACTGACAGCAGCTACAGGAAACTCCCCGCCACCTTCAGGGACACTGTGACGGCGCGGCGCCACAAAGAACAGAAGGTCCGACAGCAAAACACCAATCAGACGCAGGCGAGTCTCAACGAAACCGATCAGGGAAGCGACTGGAGCGTCGAGAGATAATCTTATTTCTGTGGACTGGTTCTCCTTTGCACTGCGGCCTCAAGTTGAGAAATTTATGGAAACTGAAGCTACTTAAAGCAGGAAAGGCGAGCTGGCCAGAGAAAGAGTCTGAACCGATAAAACGAAACGGCTGCAGGGCGAGTAGATGTGGAGATCCACCCAGAACAGAGCACGAGTGATAAAAAACAAAAGTGCACGATCTCAGGGGAGCTGATGTTGCTCTCTGTGGCGTCGGGGAGGAAATCATGTCGGTGAGGTAAGGATTTCATTTTGTACAGAATGCGTCTGTGGTAGCGTGAGACCAGCGGCTCCCTCTGGGGGAGTTCCTCTCCTCCTTTAGTCGCTTCTCGCCTTTTTGCTGTCGTTCCCGTTCTCCTCCGGCTCGGCCTTCTCGCCGCCCTCCGGCAGCTTCCTCTTCTTCGTGTCGTCCGACTGCGCCCTGAACGTCACAATCATGCAGGTCATGTTGTCGCATCCCGTTCCGTCTCCAGACGTGTCCGGCGCCAAGCAGTGGTCCAGGAGCTGTTTGGGATTTAAATGAGCAATGTGAAGAACCGGTCAGCACCAAAAGTGAAACGCATCAACACCTTTGGACTGGAAGGAATAATTAAGGAAGATTTTTATTAAGTAATAATGGTAATAAAAACAAGAAACACTAGAAGAAATGCCAAATGACTGATCATTTTTAATACTTTTTTATTATTTGTCTTTGAATGTTCAATGTTTGCATAATTCAAAAACTGCAAAAAATAAGAAAAGTTTCAAAACAAAAACTAAGGCTGATTGAAATAATCATGAACTAATTTAATAGTTGAATAATTGTTAATTAGATTAAATAGAAACTGAAAAATGACTATTTGCTAAAAAAAATAACCGAGTAGTAATTAAGACAAAATAAAAAAAAAAGCAAAACAAACATTTTACATTTAAGATTTTAAAAAGTATCTTTGTAAATATGTTCTACCCAAAGCTCCTAAAGTGGCAAAACTTTATCTGGTTCAATACCTGTAAAAACAAACAAACAAACAAAAAAAAAAAACCTCTTATTGGGAGTCTTTTTAAAAATTTAAATCTAGAACTGATCAAACGTTCACTAAAGAAATGCTCTGTTAATGCATTTTAGGCTATTAAGCTTTTATTTATTTATACTTTTTAATATATTTTCTAAAAAGCGATGCAGGAAATAAATTGATTCTACAGAAAATTGGAAATCCTGAAAGATTCTGGGAATTTTGAGTCAATTCAAAATGCTCAAAAAAAAAAAGAAGAAGAAAAAAAACATTTTATCTGCTGATCATCCATTCATCCATTTTCTAACACCTTGTCCCCAGTGGGGTTGGGAGCGGGGTCACCCTGGGCAGGTCAACAGTCTGTCGCCAGTCTGCTTATTATATTTTTAGTAATTATTTTATTTATTTTTACAAAAAGCCAGACGGCTGAGTTAACCCAAAACTGGTCATTTAAGCTACAGAATTTCAAACACATGTCTCTTTTTGTTTCAGCATAAATTGATTGAATTTGATACAGTGCAGAACATTAATTGTTTTAAATTAATGTTTCATTTGTTAAAGCTGTCTTTTCATATCTGGTCACATAATTTAAACAGAATCTCAGTCAGAATAAAGAAATTGGTTTGTGATTTAAAAAGTTTCTGAATTGAATCATTTTATTAGAGACGCAAATCTTTAAAGTGGTTAAATGAGAAATTGTGCCAATTTTTAAAAATCGAATCTAATTGATTAAATTGGTAAGAAGCTCTCACCTCTTCCACGATGGAGGACAGGGCTCGAGGTTTTCCGTCCTGGTCGGGTTTGATCCTCTCACTGATGAAGTCCACCACCTCCTGACTGCTCAACACATTCCTGCAGTCATAGAAAACTCCCTTAAAGACGCTCCGCCAAGCAGGTCTTCACTGTAAAACACATTTGTAACGTTTGACACACCAGATGCCGTCGCAGGCGATGACCATGAAGTCGTGATCGTCGTTCAGTGTCAGAACTTTGACGTCGGGCATGGCAGAGATCATCTGGTCCTCTGGCGGCAGCGACTTGTTCCTCTTATAGAAATGGTCGCCTGAAAGTCAACGTGAAGAATCTGCATTGACCAACTCGCTCGTTTCAGGTGGCAAAAACAAGTTTGAGAAGAGTTGAGTCTGAAAGCTTCGTACCAATGGCTCTGGAGAGGTTCAGTCCTCCGTTGACCCGTCCGTCCATGGTCACCTTCCCTCCAGCGTTCTTGATGCGCGTCAGCTCCACCTCGTCCTCCGGCTTGTGGTCGTAGGACATGTCCACTGCTTTGCCTGCAACGGCAGAGACACACAGCTCTTTCTATTTCATACAAAGCAGCTGGAAGTCTTTAAAGGAGACCCATTGTCCTTCCTTGAACAGGTTCAGTTTATGGTCTACGCAAAACATGTTCATTACATTTTTGCACAAAATCATTCCTAGATTATGAGATTTTATTGTGCTCAGTTCTGCCTGTTTTGAGCTCCTCTCAGATTGAGCTGTTTTAGGACGTCTTGTCACTTTAAATCCAAATAAGCTGCTGCTGGTTCCAACTCAATGTTTACACTTGAAGTCATTTCCCTTTGCACATGAAAATGGCTTCAAAATGATGCTCAATTATGAAACCATACATCTTTGAAAACCAGAAGTGGAGCATCCTGCACAACCAACAAGAATGCAGCAAGTGATTTCTGGGTAAGTCAACAAGAAAACACTTGTCTTTTCCAGCAGCCATTGTACAAGGAATACAGAAGTAAAATCAGCTGACCAAAGAAAAAAGGCACCAATTGTAATCACCTCTTTATTTAATGGGGATGTACTCACATTGGGTTTTGCTCTTCTTTTATTATCATTTAATTGCTTTTGTCCAACTAGATGCTATGTATTTGTTTTTGTTAGAAGGGATCTGAATGTTCAATCTATGCATATTTCCAAAATGACAAAAATAACAAAAAATAAAGTTAAGAAAAAGAAAGCAGCAAGTGGTTTCTGGATGGTAAGTCAACAACCAAACACTCGACTTTCCCAGCAACCATTGTGGAGCTCATGCATCAGTAAAACCAACTGATCAAATGTGCTAGCGCTCCACTTGCGTTGCTAGGTAACGGGGCTGGTCTTGGCTGGGGTTGCTATGCAACGTCACAGTGCTGTGACTTGAGGCAGCTCGTTTTCTAGACGCCAAAAACTAATTGCACAAAAACTTCTGGGTGTTGTTTTTTTTTTTTTTAAAAAAACCCCAGAATAAATCCATATTACTCCACAAGAGGACGCTGTTTTACTCCAGAACAATATGTAAGGCGCTCCGAGTTGTAAGGCATACTGTCGTTTTTTGATAAAATTAAAGGCTTTATTTAAGTGCACCTCTTAGTCCAGAAAATTCGGTACAAAAAGGTGAATTTTTCATAATAAGTTCCATTTAAAACATTTATCAGATTTCTTATCCACCTTTTCTTCAGAAAAAGTTTGTTACAGTTAACCATTATCTCTGTAATACCACCTTAAATCTTTACAACATCTTTAACTCTGAGTTAAACAGCCGGAATCAGTTTTCCATGTGGGATTGGGCTCTTCGATGATGTAATTTGTAATCTTAATATCTATTCTTATGTTACAATCCCTCCACATTTACAACTAAACCATCTAATAGCATTCAGACAAAAAGAAACCAGTGGAGAAATCAAGAAAAATCCAGAATATAGAAGCAGTTGGAAACCTGGGTTGGTGAGCGTCACCATGGCAACGCTCAAGTTTCTACATTTAACGCACACTCCTGCTTCCCTGCCGCCATTTTACAACACGAACCCTCGAAAAGCAGAGTGGATTTACCTCGTTCAGACACGACGCAGCGCGAGTCGCCGGCGTTGGCCACGATCAGCTGCTTCCCTCGGATCAGAGCCACAACGGCTGTGGTGCCGCTGTCCGAGCCGGGCTGAAACAAACATGGAGGACGGGCCGACCCGTTAAAGACGCAAAAACAAAACACATTTCAACCAGTCAACTAAAACCTAAATGTTTTAAGACAGATTTTTAGCTTCAATAATCTGTTTTTTAAGAAAGTAAAAATATGAAGAACATGCAATTCAGGTTTAGCTGAAACAGATATGTGGTTTGTTTAAATTACAACTGAGCAAAACTGAAAAAGATGTAAAGATTTTCAACAAGATTTGGGTATTTATTGGGAGAACATTCTCAATCTTATCAAAAACAGGGATGATTTCATTTAACATTTATCAAGCTAAAATCTTTTCATAATAAAAATTTAGATTTTTCATAATAATTTCCAAGTATTCACACTCATAGATAAAAAAAAAAAATATTTCTAAAGAATATTTAACACTGAAACTGGAAAACATTTTAAATATCCAAAACAATAATAATTAATATGGGTAACCGAAATAGCATTAAAAATAATAATAATAATAATAATTTAGCTTAGAAAAGGAAAACAGGCAAAAGAGGCTGGTAGTGCAAACCAAGTGCTATGTGTCAAATGTTTTCACTGTTCCTCAAAATGGCAGCTTTTCAACAATAATAAAGGGGAGTGTCTCTTTAAAGACTGTTGTCCAAGTTAAAATTATTGATCTTACTTCAATTTGTCACGCAATTAATTGATTTGTTGCTTATTGTGACAATTCTTATGATGATTACTATTCATCAAGAGAATTAAGGAAACATGTCATCTTATAACAAGTAGTGTTTTAATTGATAAAGATAAACCTTTAAGGATAATCTGGAAGTATTTCTTCAGTGCAAATCAGCCAACAGTACGGATCGAATGAGTATAAATCCCTCCAACATGGCTTTCTGCTGCTTTGCATTATAGGTCTTGTAGTTTAGCCTCTTGAACTGAAACTCTCTTTTCCTTCATTTTCTGACTCTGTGATGCGCATCATGTTGTAACTTCCCAGCGGCGGCGAAACGAGACGGCAGCTCCTCATGCGTCAACGTGACAGCTTGGACTAATCAGGAAGCAGATGTGCAGCAACATCTGTCTGTGCAGAAGACTGAGGCTCTTCACAGCTAATTTGAGTTAATTAAGAAGTGGATGAACTCTTCCTCAAAGTTTATCCCATCTGTATTTGTGAATCTGTAATGAATCCACCTAAATATTCAAATTTAACCCTGTAAAGCCTGACCCATCAAAAAATAGTCAGAAAATTCTAATTTTTTAGAACTAGGATCCTTATGAAGCCTTGAAGCAAAATCAAAAAATTATTTTTTGCCATGTCATTTATTTTATGATATATTTTTTGTATCATATTTGATACGGCAGGCTTTTCTTAGAACTTTTGGCTCAACAATGTGAGTTTTAGATGCAAAAACAAGTGTTGCCTATAACATTTGGAAAATATGGAACACTTTAGGAAGTTTTTCTCTTAATTTTTTTTCCACCAACAACTTTT
>CAEFZX010019740.1:0-26615 GCA_903066825.1 Alfaro cultratus | reverse complement strand
TTAAAATAATATAATTTTTTTTCACACTGAGTCTGCAGATATGGCGTTTAGCCAACGACTTTCGAAGCCAAAAACTACAAACCCCATACACTTCCGCTATCCAAGACTTTAGCTCTAATTGGTCAACTCGACACCCAATCATTTGGCGGATACGTGTCTCGCTGTCAGCATCCTTCCGTCATGGCGTCTACTCGGACTAACCCTGTTGTTAACCTGCACTTTCTGACTGTTTTACTCCTGCTCATGATATGTCTGCCGTTCGGAGGAGGACAGAAGAAGAAAGAGGTAATGTCTAAACCGTCCGGACATGTTTTACCAGCGAGTTTCCTCGTGCTGTTTGAGTAGGAGCTGCACAGGTGTAACCTGCCGGTGTTACTCAAGCTAGCAGTCATGAGAAGGCGCGTGAGAAGAGCGGGTTCATTTGTGTTTTAGACACACAAATTACATGTTTGATATGAATGAAAGCAGTCGCATAGAAAATGTGCCTAGAGCGGTGTTTTTGAGAACACACGGAGATTAACAAAGCAAGCAGCTATAGTCATGAGGCTAACACCGTGCAGTTGCTAACCCAAGCAAAACGTGTTCTTCTTCTTTTAACTAAATTTGTCAGAAAGCAACGTAAGATATTTTCCGACTATATGTGGATGTTGTGTGCTTATTTGAAGTCTGTTTGGGTTCCGCAAACGAAATGGAAATACGGGGCGTGCTTTCATGTAATCCGTGAATGCGGAAGAGGTCTAACTAACCACACAGGAAAGCTAAATGCTCGATCTCATTCAGATGATTGTTGCTCAGCAGAAGAGCCGTGTTGTTTTTTTTTGGTTCTGCTGGTTTACTCTGAAGGCATGCAGATAGAGACAACATACTGATTTA
Organism: Alfaro cultratus; assembly: GCA_903066825.1. Classification (NCBI taxonomy): domain Eukaryota; kingdom Metazoa; phylum Chordata; class Actinopteri; order Cyprinodontiformes; family Poeciliidae; genus Alfaro; species Alfaro cultratus. Next base: position 25,742 of record CAEFZX010019740.1, on the reverse strand, counting down.
GATGAAGCTGGAAATGTAAGTCTTAGCATGGGTTTTAATGGATAGTACATGTACTCACCCCAAACTATTAATTTATATATTTTTGGTTGCATATTTTGTGTGTTTTTCCATGAAGGTATATACAGAACTAAGCCATTCAAAACTAAGCCAGAAAATCCACTAATCTTCATATTATTGCTTAAATAACTCACATGATGATCGTTATTAATCAAAGCTCTTTGTATTAATATTGTGTCACTTATAAAATAATGAGATTTGCATATCAGTTTCATGGGATTTTAATGACAAAATTTTGATTATTTGATCTAATATTTTATTTCCAATGGAAAAGCAATAATTTTGCTAAAATAACATATTGAATATTACACTTTTAAAAACAGCTAGTGTCTATTATTTTGAAGAGTTAAGCGCTAACATAGAATTATTGAATTAAAATGTATATCCTGTACAATATAATACCTTTTGCTGCTCTTCTGTTTACATAGTAGCATGTGCACAACAATATAATATTAATTGGTTAATGAGTCAAGCTATATGTTCAGGTCAGTTGTTTTACCTTATTATAAGTGATAATCCTTCTGCTTCTTCCCAAGTATTTTCTGTGTTCTTAACCACTGGAAATATTTCCACTGAGCAGAATATATCTTTTTTCATAAGTAAATTCAAAGTGTGGGGAGATAAAAAAATGAAGTGACATATTAGAGCAGTCTAATGCTTACACGCCATCAATTTCTATCTTGTGGTTTTTATAAAATGGAGTAACACTGTTATTTAATGAGCATCAGTGCAAAAGAAAATATTTGTTTATATTGTCCAAATGTGAGTGAAATTTGTAGAAAACATGCTGCGTCTTGCCTCTAACTTTTCACATTCTAAATGTTGATAATCCTCATGCATTATTCATCTGCTGCCCATTTTCATTACAGACACAATAGACAGTTTTCTTTGACAAGCTGTTGTTCTAAACATTGTCTGGTACTTGAGTGATTTTCTTTTTTGTTTTTTTTCCCCCTCCCTGTTCTTAAATGTAGTGAGTGACGGTTGTTTAACGCTTGTTTTCGTTTTGCCTGCTGTTTGTCTTGTTTTCTGAGATCTGCACAGCCAGACAGAGTAAGTAAAGTGATTGTGTTGAGAGCTTTGGTCCCCTGAGCCCTTTTGTTGTTTTTTTTTGCATGCTCTGCTTTAAAGGCTAAATTTGTGAGCTTTCTACCGATACCGAAATATTCTGGCTATATTCTGAAATACCTGAGTGCAGCCGTGAGCGTGCCCCGTTTGAAACAGATGCATTTTCATACAGAGCTGTCGTACTGGTGGCACATCGTTTGTCAGCTGGCAAGCAGAGGGTTGCGCCAGGTAGATGGCGTTTGCAGTTTCCATTTTAATCTGCGAATCAGCTGGTGCATAGCCTTAATGCAAGTCTGTATGCATCTGTGACACCTTAATTTAAACTATGAGGCTGATATAAACAAAAGATTTGTTTGACTGATAAGATAAAATGTCTTAAATAATAATAATAAAAAATCAGTCAATATACAGAATACAGTCAATTTCAGGCTTTATAGTTTAACATTCCTAGTCACAGAATTTTGTCACTGACTACCAAAGTCTAATTTTACTGAAGCTTTCAGCTGCCAGTTTTAGCCAATTTTGATTTTATAAACTGTCATTAAATAGCATTTATATATAAAATTCATACGTGAATTTCTTTAGATAAAATATTTATTATTAAAATATTTCCTTTTAGTTTTTTTTTTAATGTTTGGAGAAATTATTTAAATTTGAAGCAGAAATGAAGTTGTGTTGTGTGGGAGCAGTTGCTCTAAAACAGAGTTTTGTTCATTTAAAATCAGGGAAACAAGGTTCAAACTTTAAAGTTTATATTTTAAACTTTTTGTAGCATCTTATATTCATGTTAGTATAAACGCCTATGTAAATGAATGAATTTTATTTAAAATAGGACAATGTAAAACATACATTAACCACTGAAGGAGAGATGTGCTGTTCCAGGTTATAGCTAGAAATGCTAATTTATAGCTACACCTGTAGTTCCCAAAACATATAAAAAATGTGAAACAAAAATAATCTAAAACACATTTGTTTTGAATACATGTAGAGTTAGGGATGACAAAGTTTATTTAAAAAAACAAACAAAAAAAAAAAACATTTCCCCCTCCCAAAAAAAAGAAACCCAAAACACACAGGGTCCTTGTTTGTATAAGAAATAAAGTTTAGCTCAAACATTTACAGCACATATTTTTATACAATTGTTTAACAGAACGTACGCTGATTTAACAAAACAAAACAAAAATGACTTAAATATTGGGTGATCAGAGCAGGCTGATACACAAAGGACGAATAAATATCAAAACAAAAAAACATCCGATATGCGGCTGTTGTATTTTTATTTATTTATTTTTCTACAAGTAATCTGTAGCAACTTTTAACATAAGCAAATAACTAACTCATAACAGTAAATATGAGTTATAAACAACATTTAAGAGAATATTACCCAGTCTGTAATAGCTGGATTATTGCTGTCTGAATCTCTATTATCGTAACTCCGTGTCAGTTAACTCAAGGCCTCTAAGCTGGCCAGTGGATGTGACTGTAAGTTTGAAACTCAGATCCCGTTGCTTTAGAACCACTTATTCAAATAAAGTCAGAAGAATGTTTTAAGTCTTTTGATATACTTTTTCAACTGCACCATTTTATTTTACTGACTGTGCAGATGATGGGGAAGTATTTGAGCAGATTATGGAGGGAGTCGAAGAAGGAATGTACGGGGAAAATGGCTGACAGGTCGACAGGCATATAAATGAGCAAAGAATTGGATGTGTCAACAGAACAAAAAGCTGACTGAGTGAAAGAATAAATGAGGAATAAATAGGCAGATTAACCACTGATGGAAAAGCATATAAATGGGTGAGTAAATCTATAAATAATTGAGAGCGACATGTTTGCCGTGCTTTATAGCGTTCAGCATTGGCACATGAATTGGGATTGTTAAATGCAACCATTGGACATGAGTGACAAATACCAAAGCGGTGCGATATGGCTTATGAGAATAAGCAGTTTAATAAAGGCCATCTTTTATCATTTTAATCTAAATTACTTTGTCGTTGATTCATATCTGGCCTGGACTTTCCACATAACGAGTGGGTCTGAATAACGCTTCTTTAATGTAGGACGCAACATTAGGAGTTTAAAGTTCAGAGAAAATTATACATCTAAAGGAGAACTGAAAGAAAGCTGCTAGTATGACTACAAGGAGCAATTACAGAGAAGGAGACAGAAAGAGAAGGTCAGAGGTCAATTTAAAATTACAGCTCATAGCATTCAGTGATGAATTGTTACTTTTATGAACTATGATAGTTGAGCACTTTTGTGATCTATTGACAAGAGTGCTTATTTTGAGCAATACTTTCTATTTCATCCATTGTGCAGAAAAGATTCACATTATAGCTTTGGTCCTGATTGCAACAGCTCAACAAAGGTACGCCTTTCTATCACCTAAAGGGTTGAAAGTACTTTTTATAGTCTCCCACACATCTGAAATGTATCTAGGTATGTGCTTCTCCAATAGCACTAAATAGAGGAAAGAAAGATGCCACCTTCTACACGCAGACCTTCACCTACACACAGACTTACTTTCAGGGAGGCACAGGAGAGATATTGAAGGGTTATAATGGGTGGAATCTACTTTCGCAGTTGCCAGCCTCGGGCCATGACAGAAAGGTGGAGCCGGCAGAGGAAGATCTTATTTAGCTGGAAATGGACAAAATGGTGATGCAGCACTTTGTATTCATCTCAGCAATTTCTGGCTTCCCTCGCTGCCCTTTCTGTCTGGGGCTGGCTGGTGTGTGTCATATACGGGCTGGGCGATATGGAAAAACAATCCTATCTCAGTGAAATTTTTTTACATCAGCCAATATGGATGGAAATCATATAAAACAAGTTACTATTTTTTTTTCTTGAACTATTAGGTGAGATTTTAATATAATAGAAGGTTATTTTTTATTTTAGAGATTTACCTTTAAAAGTTTAACATGTCATTGAACATTATGCTATGAACATTGGATAAATTAGAGACTAATTTTAAACTAAAATCTTCCAGGATTACAGGACATTTTGTTAACGGATAAATATGATATATATGAAATATGATAATATTCATTTTGAATACTGCTTTTTAAGAATAAGCAATAGAAAAGAAACATAAGAAGACAAAAAAAAAACTAACGCAATTGTTTACAACATTTAAGAACCCTACCCCCCAAACTATAAAATAGACATTCAAACAATTTACATTTAAAATCTTTGTCCTCTTCATCAACTTTCAAACACACAATTTAACTAATAAAATAGACATTGCCTTTGCTTTGAAAACCCCACCCAAAAATTTTGATTTGGGAATTCAGATACACTCACTCTCATCTGGGATTAGGTTTTACATTCTGCATGCTCCAGCTGGAGGCGCTGGTTCAGATAGTGAAACAGATTTGTGGTTTTCCAGACTTTGACAGAACATGCTCTCGACGTAATTTGCAGTTTGTCCAGCCTTAAACAGCCAAATACCAGCTCTTCTTTCCAATGATGTAATTAGTCTCCATATTGTCTTCTGACTCTCTTTCCCCCTTCCGCCCAACTAATGTCCTTCCTATTAGCTAAAGTAAGAGACTACAGCTACACAAACATTAGCCTCTAGCCTATCTGGCTTCTACTATGCTTTCTGCATCAAAGTAACTTTGCTTGGCTCTATTCCAGCCATTACTCCAGGACGGAGAAACTCTTATTTTCATTGGTTGTACATGCACACAAATTGTATGCCAACAACATAGTTTGTCACTAATGCATTGGAAAACACAAAGACTTGATAACAATAGTTTAGTAATCCAGAGTTGTCATCACTGCTGCCAATTGTGAAAATTTTTGGTGCACTACCACAGTGGAAGAGAACTCTGCTTTTTACAATCTCCATTAAACTTTTCTTTTGTGTGAAATGCTTCTGTAGCTTAGAAAATCTCACACATCTCCCTCTTCCTGCCCTCTTTGCTTTGATGGCATTTATTGTACATTCTTCTTTGTTGGTGGTAATCAGTGGAGTGCTTGCAGAAAATGGAAGTGATTCTGCCCTCAAAACAACCGGCTGTTCATTGAAGTTCAGAGAAACTGAAAAACCCCCGAAATCCACTGATTGTTTTTGAGTGAGCTGTCCTCCATTCAAGTCTGTAATGTAAAAGCTGCACCGTAAAGTTCAAAGCCCTCAAAAAACATTAAAACGGCTGTTTAATTTGCCGCCGCTTAAATGGGTGTTGACACCATGATTTCTCTTGCTTGCCACATTAAAAATCAGCATGAGTTTTAACAGGGGCTTTGGCCTTGATCTTTATACCTTGTAGTTTTGTCTTGACTACCTGAATCTTCATGTACTTTTAGATTGTAGTTTTAAAGCTTCTTTTATGCTCAAATAAGCTTAAATTGTTGAATCTTTAATGAAGTCTTTTCAGGCTTTTCTCCTCGTCTCATTTTTAGAAAACTGTACTTTTTTTCAATTAAGGTAAATTGACACAGGAATAAAAGTATTAGGAGTTTCTTCATTTTTAAAAAACCTTCCAGATACTCCTTAGGCAGAGGCATTTAATGGGTAAAAGATGTTAATAGTATTTAGATAGACTCTTGTGCATCACCCCAGTTCAGCTCTAAATTGTAGACAGTGGTGAGTTTTTGTCTTCCGGCTGACCACAGCACAAAGAAAGGGGCTGCGTAAGCACTTCGTATACCTCCCCATGCACAGTGAGGGGAGGCAAGAGGAGGAAACAAAGTTCAGGACCGTGATTCTGAAGCAGGGACAGTAATATCTGGAGAGGTATATATCTAGAGAGGGAGATTACAAAGTTGTGTGCTTGGTACCACCCAGGGACCAGTCTAATAAGTGGATCGGAATAATAAAAGCCTGCTACCTCTGCACACAGAGGTCCAATAAACTTCTGTGGTTGACCCTTCAGGGCATAACCAAAGCTCTTTGCAGACTTTAAACTGGAGCATTTTAAGATGAAAACTGTGTAAGCAGTTTTGACTGTTTCTTTTCGCTCTGAAAACTTCATATTAGAAGAAGTAACTAGTGCTTAACAGTTTTTGCATTCTTAACATGCCTTTGAAATAACAGATTTTAAAGCTTTGATTTCTGCAGGCTGACAAAATATGGCTTTTTGTAGTTCTCTTTGACCCTTAGTAAATATATGCATGTTTGGATATAGTTAGTAGTTTTGTCATAAATTAATCTATTCATTCATTTGCTACAATGAATTAATACTTGGATGTCTGTGGGGTTAGTGCCATCTCTAGGGTAGGGATGAAATGGTAACCAGCTTGAAATGTTACAATGGTACAATTTTTGATTTGTTACATTGTTGGCTTGATATTTTAAGATTTTAGTTTTTATGAAAACTCCCCTAATCTTTGTACTGTTTGGTAACGTTACAACTTCTAGGTTGTAGCTCTGATGCATATGTCCATGTTATTACAAATAGCTCTAATTGTTTAATGTTTTTTTCTCCAGATTCCACATTTTCCTTTTTTTTTTTTCAAATTTTATTTTTTCTACTTTAACCATATTTAATAGCCCAAAAAGTATGTAAGTTTGGCGTGAATAATAATAAAAAATGAACAACTCTATAGCTAGAGGTCAACATTTACTATTGCTGGTTTTACAAGGTGTTATAGTGTTTACTCCTCGTTTTTTAAACAACAAAAACTAAGAATGTTTTTGACACAAAAGAAAAACCTAAAAGCTGGTGCACATTTTGATAATGTTAAAGACCTTTCTTCTCTTTTATTTCTTCCATCTGTCACAGAAGTAATGACTCGGTGTTTTGGTGTTCAGCTTTCAATCCCCCCCACAGACCCTCATCAAGTACTTTTTTTTTGGGAGAGATGCTTCTTTCTCTAGTTTTCTTCTTTCCCCTGGTGTCTTGCGGAAATATGCATGCTAGAGCTCAGTCTCTGGTGATTTTCTGTTTCATGGGTGAAAAGAGATGAATATTGTGCCCTTTCCTCTCTTCCCCTCTTGTCAATAAAACCCCGATTGTGGCTAAAAATAACAGCGTTTCATACTGTGAAGCGTTTCACTCTTCTCCCAGTAAATTCAGGGGTGTTCTGTTTGGATCTCGCTCATTAACCGTATTTATCTGAATTATTGATGCATGGGTGTCAGGCCTGCTTTCTCTGTGACTGATGGCCTGTGCTTCCGCGTCGTTTTCTTCCGCTGATATTCCTCCTCCTCTTCCCCTCCCCTTTCTATCATGTTTCTAACAAGTTTTCTGAGTGGCAACAAGATTTTCATCTTTTTGCCTAACCAACCCATATTTTCCAGTGTCATCTCTTTATTTGTTCCCCTTCTATCACTCCTTTCTATGCATCCTTGTTCCTTGCAGTTGAAAATATCAAGTACTTATTGCCATCCATCACACTTAAAAGCACCCTCAAAAATTATATTTAATTTAGTTGTTTACTCAGTCTACCCATTTCTTCATGATTGATTAGTTGAAGTGGAATTGACCAAATAATCTGTTATTCAATCTATTACCTGTCAGTTCTCACTAAACATGGTTCACATGCTATAAAATGTATTTTTGTGTAATTATTTTCTCGTACAGTGGTAGCTACTGTTGTTAGGGAGCTGATTGGAGATTCTGGTACAGAACTTGACTGGTTTGAGTCTCACCTAAGAAACAGGGACGTCATTTCAATGGGCAACTTTTCATTGGAGCTGAGAAAATATAAAATATTCTGTTTTGGGCCCCTCTGTATTTATTGTCTATGTTCTCCCTCTAGCTCACATGACAAGTAATGAGATAAGTTACCATAACTATGTAGATGATTCACAACTCTACATTTCAATGTCACCAGATCACTATGAAGTGTTTCTTTTAATAGATTTTTTAAAAATAATTACTGCAACATTGTTTTCCCAGGTTTTCTAAAAAGTCAGGTAGCTCATCCAGAATTCCAATTATTAAATAAAACAAAGCTGTTTGCACTAATTATATCTACATCATCTAACAGCTGGATTCATACATTAACTAATTGTACGTTAGTTACGTACCATAAAATGGTGTTAGGTTATTTCTCTTAAGCAGCTAAATAGAGGCCTTCAGTCTGTTGACACTGTGATGCAGGTAGTTTCAGTACCAACTTGGCTACCAGTTGGGATAAAATCAACATTAAATTGCTTCACTGCTACCTCTTTCAGGAAGGAGAAGAGGAAAAATGTGACTTTCATTAGAATACTGCAATACTGTTGAGAGGAAGAATATAGAAAAGGGCTCATCTCCCACCAACATATTACATTGAGATTTATGAGGAGCTACAATTCTGTGCATGAATGTCTTACTTTGAGGTTATTTATGACCCCCAAAATAAGTTATATTAGAGCCACACACACCTGCGCACACACTAATGCTTTAATATAATGGGATGAACTGAGGCGGTTTAGCATAAAACTGTAGTCAGGATAAATGCTGAATACCATCAGGTGTCACATCTGGTCCCCTTCATTCTCTGTTGCATTTTAGAGAGAATGAAAGGCTTTTCTTTTAAATATAAAAGCTTTTTTGCTTTTATATACTTATTTACGGGATTTATTTTTTTTTTAAATCCTCTGCATCGAGCACAACAAAGTATTTTAAAAGCCAGTACTCGTAATTTTTGTTTTCCTTACTTTTATAGAAGCTTAAAGCCCAGCTACTGCAGTCATATTTAACAGGTTTTTTTAAGGTTATTTTATTTCAGCAGCTCTATTCACTAAGAGAAAAGCATTATATAGATTAATTACACACAGAAATATATTTAAAAGTATTTTTCTGTTAATTATGGTAATTTTCCAGATTTGAAATTAGAATATTTCATCAGACTGTTAAACATTTTTAATATGGAAACGCAGGCTTACTGAAACAAATATTTAGCACCAAGTTATAGGTAATTTTCCAAAAGGTACTTTTAATCTGACAAACAAACCTCGTTGTAATTCTTTTTTTTTTTTTTTTTTTCTTTTTTTTTATCTTTTTTTTTCTCCGAAGAGTTTTTTGCGGCGCTAGTGGCTCGCATTTTCCGCGACAGTAGGCTGACAGGAAGGGGGAAGGAGAGGGGGAAGACATGCGGCAAAGGTCGCTGGGACCGGGAGTCGAACCCGCGACGTCTGCGTCGAGGACTAAGGCCTCCAAACGTGGGGCGTGCTAAACCCCTGCGCCACCACAGCACACCCCTGTAATTCTTTTTTTGAGTATAATTGTAGATTCAAGGCAGTAAAACAATCGCAGCCAATCTGGTGAGTCTTCAAAAAGCCAGAAAGAACGAGAGTGAGAGAGCGCCTGCAAAAGAGTCGGAGAAAACAAACCTCTCTTTGGACTATGACTGATGGATGATATCTAATGAGCAGTTTGATTTATGTTGATTGTTGTAGCCATTAAATAAACTGTGCAGCTAGTGGTCACTCTCTTTCCTAGCTGTTCATGTTATCGACCAGCCAATTAGTTTCACCAGCTTAGCTCAGAGCATGATCTTTATAGTGTATCTGGCTCACCATCTCCTGTGTGAGACTGATGCCAATTTGCTGCTAGGTGTAAGACACCTGGAGCTCACTGGGCTGTTAGAAACATTCTTAGAGTTCTACATTAAGATCAATTGGGAAAAAAACGGGTAAAGCTTGAATATAAAAATTTTCCAGCCAGTAAAAAGGAAAGAAAATTGGCATATTAGTGTATTTTGAAATGTATACAATATTTTAATCAAGTAAAAGTAAACATTATTTCCTATACAGAGACTTGATGGACATTCTCCCTGTGGGAGGAAAGACATTTTGAGCCATTATCCTAATGTGACACCTTGCGTCTCACTAAAAACATAACATTTGGTCCAACCTGGGCATTTGAAGCTGCAAACCTGGCATTTGTTTACATGGTAGCTTAATTCTCTTTTGGACAAGAGGGGATTGAAGTGGGGGTGAATCATGTGAAGAAATCACAAAAAAAATCGGGGCTTATATCAAGTTTCACTCTTGATTTGTTCAAAGAAATTGCTTGGCACGTTGTTGAAATGAGAGAATAAGGAGCCACCGGAGAGTTACACACTCTCTCAAACCAGATGATTAGGAGGGCAGAGGCAGAGTGACAGCAAATTAGATCAATGAATATAGTTTAGTGAACCCCTCAAGGTAGAGAAAAAGTGACAAAATGCAATCAAAGTAAAAGAATAGGATGCCATAGGAGCTGAAGCTGCGGTCCCTAATCTTAACCACCATGCTGCTCTTCTTAGACTATGTACTTGTGCTTCTATGAATAGCAAAATTTCTTAAGGTAGCTAACAATAGACACTTGAGCTGATAATGCTGGAATACGTTTATTTTCTACTAAAATGCAAGTGCTGAATGTAAAGTCAGGTATCCTTGTTATATTTTTGAAGTTTTTCAAAAGCTGCTGGTCCTGATTATCTAATGGGTCTTCTGAGACTAACCGTGCTTACCTAAGCAGATGCACATAACATATCAGAGGAGTTTATGAGGCTAATTAGGAACAGATTATGTGCCCAGTTATTGGGCACTAATGCTATTGTTAGGCTCTGAAGGCTAATGAGGTACAAGGCCAGTTACCTATACAGCTAGTATACTTGCATGTGTAATAAGCTGCTCACCATGACTTTAACTATTAGAAATAATTACTGCTGACATGTTGGTATACGCTGCATTCATTTTCACAAGAGAGAAAACGAATGATAGCTTTAGTTATTAAATGTTAGAAAGTACATCTGGGAATTGAGGAAGAGGAAGACCACTGATCAAATATCCAGACATGTCTCAGCTTTGTGACCTATACAGCTACGGCACCTTTCTCTTCAAAAACTTAAATCTTCTATATGCAGCAAAAATGGTGTAAGTTCTTTTATGTCCCAATCTGTTTTGTTTTCATTGGCTACTTCATCACTAATTCAAGTAGCATGTCTCTCAGCTCTTATCCGCATGTGAATATTATCAAATTTTACATGGTAGAGGAAATAAAGCATAAAAAGGCTGGAATGCAGAGGAGGGCAGTTAATGATTGTGCTGAAATGTTGGCCTGGGTTTTTTTTTTCTTTCCGTCCCATAGAGCTATAAAGAATATTCCCGCATTTGCAAGTAACTGCTGAGTGGCCTAAAAGAAAAACAATCCACTGCGTTTGACTGTCTTTATACCAGCATGTCGAGATAGTTTAGGCAAACTGTCTTCAATGCTCTCACAGACCCTTTTTTATCTGTTGGCAAATAATTGTCATCTTAACATCTGAATGAACATCCCAGTCATAAAGCGGGTGATTCTGCAGAGGAAGCGATTCTTAAAAAAAGCTTTGCTTCTGAGTCAGGGGAAGCTGCCAGTGTGATGCCAATGAAGAAGTTTTGCTTAAACATAAAGTAGATAGAAATCAGTTGGATACTAATGTGTTTCTCTGGAGAGCCCAGTCATTGTTATCAGGACTTGCCCATTCTAACTTAAGTGCTAAATGTCTACATGTTGCAAAGCCTTACCCTTGCCGTTGATGTAACAAGTTTGTATAAAAAAATACCAGAGCAGAAGGGAAAGTTGGTTCTAAATAACTGATTAAAACCCATTAAATCTTAATATTTTACATCATGATACATGATTGACATCTCACGGTGTATATCTTGTTTGGTCTTTTTCTCTTACACGCCTCGCCATTAGATATAATCTCTGTGGTCTAATTTTATAAAGGTTGTAGATTTGGAACAATGTAAGTCCCACAATGTTTTGAATGATGCTGAAGTACCAAGAGCAGTTATTACCATAGATTAATAACAGATTTTTGCTAAAATATAGCATGTTCCTTGACATGCCTGAAGCAAAACAAGCATAAAGTGGAGAAGTTTTGCTGTGTAAAGTTTGTACTTGCCTAGATACGGTCGGGATAAAGAAAGTATCTTTTAAATTGAATTCACATTTCTTCTTCTTCTTCTTCTTCTTCTTCTTCTTCTTCTTCTTAGTATTATTATTATTATTATTATTATTATTATTATTATTATTATTTTGTAACGTTAAGGTTTCTTCATACAGTAACAGCTTCCGCACCGTAGAGTGTTACACAAACTGGTTAGATTTAGCTAGATTTAGTGTGCATACACTTAAATAAAAACTTGTGTTTTTTTGAGTTTCTGACCTGCCAGCTACTGGTCAGCACTGGTCACCTGATTTCTTCGTACATCAATACATTCACTGGTACTCAGCATGCCTTTTCTGCACTGAATTGGGTTTAAATTTAATGCCAATGTTACGGGGACTGAAAATAGAAAATCATTTAAAATATCCTGACCTGTGTCATCTCAAAGAACTCTATGAAAACAATAAACAGTGACTGAATTCTTCTCAAATTTTCAAGAATTACAGGTAAAAAACTAACAGGAGCATGAAATATGACACTGAAGTTAGCCAGGATTCACTTGAGCTTCTCCTGGCCTGTATTACTTTTGTTGTTGTTTTTTTTTTAGTTTTTTCTCATGACTGTCTTCCTTTTGGGTATTTAAATTTCACCACTGAGTGTGTTTTAAATTTTTCATGTGCCCAAAGCTAGTGATTTTCCCCATTGGACTTTCTGCATTTTTATAACAAGGGTCAGATGGTAATGTTGTTCTTCATTCACTGTAAAACCGTTTAAATACGCCCACTCCTTTCTATGTCTGCACAGAGAGCAGTTTGAAGCGTCTCTCATTCTTCAGTATTCCCTGATACCCCTAATTTCACGTTTGAGGCACTATGAACACCGTCGGAGGATAGAGCACATTTTAGAGCTTTACCTGAATCTCCCGCCCACCCAAACAATTATTGTTGTTCAAACCTGCACACATAAATGTCTAAACCACTAAATGTAGGCAGACAACAGCTCTTTCCTTGAAATGAAAAGAATAGGTGTGTAACTACTAAGGGTTAAAACTCAAGTGCTCAAATTGAATTGTGTCTGGAGTTGTGTATCCATGTTGATTTGGTTTCAGTTCTTTATTTCTTCTTTGGTAGTTAAATATGATAAACTAAAGTCCAATATGACTTTAAAAAGAAAATGCTTGAGGAAAACCCAAAAACTCAAGTTCTGTATGGATAATATATACAAACCAGAACTGGAGGACTTGTCACAATCATCAGTGTGCTGTTTGGGAACATGATCCTTTTTTAGTCAATGTTGGAGAAAGAAAGTTTGTTGAATTAAAATTAAAACAGGCATTTTTGAACAGGCACAAGGGATGTAGCTGATGGGGCTGGGCAAAATCACACAATATCGATATTTATTAATTGATTGACCTTTTCTTTTAGCTACACTTTTCTTTGTAATTCTCTTGTACTCATTTTGTCCCTTAACTCCATCTTGCCCTTTTATTTTTAAGTGGTTATGAAGGACGGTGGCGAAAGCATGTCCTCTGCCTACATTCCCCAGAATGCCATGCTGTTCTAGATTAAAGTTCAGAGAAATTATCAACATTCTATTGGACGCATTTTCTATCCTCTATTGTGATGGCTACCGTTAGTGTTTTATCGCCCAGCCCTAGTACCTGACTCCATGTTGGATTTAATTATTCCACTGAGATGGGATTACTCGAATGGACTGTAACTGGAGTAACTCCAGTTTCAGTGTTAAATGTTTATTAGAAATTAAAGTTTATTGATCTTTGAGAATGTATTCTAGCATTAGCATGCGTCACCATTTTATTACTCAATAATGGTCTTGACACAATATCATTGTTTATCACAATTTATCGTCTATCAAAATTTGTAATTGTGACAGGCCTATGTGGGACTGAACTCTTCATCAAAGCGTCACATTTAAGTGCAGCACAAATAATACCAGTCAGGTATAGCTAATTGACAAATTTTCAGTTAATTTTGTCTATATTCAATTAAAAAAAAAATTTGTTTCCTATGTCCATATATTCACCGTTGAATAATAATAAAAAAAGTTCTCTGCTCCAAAACTTCACCAAACTGTGACTTTAAAACTGAGCTTTTTGTTTACCATCCCACCTCTCATACCGAGGCAAATAAAAATAATAATAAAAAAAACTTTCGAACAACATGTTGCACCGAAGCTGCAGGGAGATGAAGAGGTTTTCATATTTGCTTTGCATTTCCTTTTCAAATTTGGGAGAAGATCTTTCTTGCTCTGGGCTCCATTTATGTGCTTGTCGGTTATTTGACTCTCTGTAGTTTCCAGCCTTGTTCCAAAAGCATTTTTCTTTGCTTCTTTTGGCACTCTGCAGTTTGGAGAGCCTGAAATGCTTTTATTATCTATTAGTTTGTGCACAGATTTGTAGTGTTTTCTGACGTAAAGTGCATTTTTATTTTTTCAGTATTAAATTACTCTTGTTATATCGTTTAGCCTTGTGTGTGAAGTAGGCCTGTATTTGTAACCTCTTATGACTCTAAGTAGGCTTTTCAATGACCTGACATAAAAAATATTTTTCATTAAAATGTAATCATTTCAATTTTGTAATTTGCTAGTTGAATGTTGAAAACACCTGACCAGTGAGTTGGTTAAGTCATCGATCCGATGACTTAATCAACTGGAAGTGACAGCATTTTACTTACTAGCAGTCACAAAATTATTAAAATAATTTTAGGTAAAATGCAAATGATTGCCTTTTTTTTTAATTACCATCAGCTGTATCTTAAGGTGGATTGAAGCAATAGATAGTGTCTACGCACAGAATTATTCTACACTGATGAAATCCTAAAAATGGTGACGGGTACCATTCAAATTTTGAATATCTTAACATGATAAAGGAGATGATGAACCCATCAACGCAAAGTCATTTCAGAAAATGAAATTTACAAGTTAGATTGACGACAGAGTCCCTATTACGACAAGCAAAAAAAAAGAAAAACTTGGTCAGGTGCCTTGAGGAGAGGGAATGACAGAAGATTTCAAATGTCAGGTTCTTTTCCCGGGAGCTTTAGAGTAAAGCGGTTATCTGTAAGCAAGACAAATTTCAGATAGCCTGCAAAGAATCACAGAGAGAGATGACTGCTCGCACTAATGGGCAAAATATATGAAAAGAAAGAAATCACCGGAGAAAGACTGATGGAAAGACGCTCAGACAAAAGTGGAGGGAAAAAAAGCATTTATTTCCAATAATTGTTATTTGGCAGTTAAGCTGACAAATCAGCTCCCGTAGCCCCATAAGTGACAACTCTTGATATTTCTGGGAATCGCAGATTATGAGTTGACAAATGCAGACTTCGCAACATGATACCTTGTTGGTTTGATTGACTGCAGGTGTGAGAGGGAAATAATACACTGCCACTGACTCGCAGTGGACTCACACACACACTGTGTGTGTTTAAATGTCGCATAGTCCTTTTTCTATTTCTCTAAATTGACTTTTTCTTGACTACTTTTTTCTAAATGTGGGGCATCTTAATGTATCTACATTATGTCACCAGCAGTGTGTGAATATGTAAAACATAGATACACACCAAAGCAAAATGTAACCAATTAATTAATTCTGCATTACCAAAAAAGCAATATCCCTCTTGGGGATTGTTGTATATAAACATGATAAGACTGACAAATCTTACATACCAGCAGGAGGTCACTTAAGGTTATTTTGGTTTAATCAGAATTTGATATTTAATCAGGACGGCCATTTCAAGCCAAATAAAACAAATCAAAGTCTGATTATTTGTCGATTATCCCCACCATAAAGCATTCACTAGTCATTGCATGCTTCTTTTTTCTTTTCTTTTTTTGCATTCACAGACCTCCAGTTTGCTTCCCTGTTTGAGATAAACAACCCCAACATTGTTTCAGATACTGTTTCTATCTGAAACAGTAGAGAAAACTTGAGATTACTAGTGGACCCATAGCAGGAAGATGGGAAAAAAAAGTACAGAGATAATGTGTGTGGAAAAAACTTTTGTGATTATGACTGAACTGTTTTACTCCCTTTTTGCTTTTTCTGTACATATATTTTCTATTTTTATCTGCATTTGTTTTTCTTTTAACTTGTTCATGAGTTCCTCATCTTATTGCCTCCTCTATCCCATAACCTTGTTACCTCATGTTAATATAACCTGTTTATTTTTTTATCCATATGCATCTATCTAAACTTCATATTTTTTCACCTGTTTCCCCTCAAGGTGACTAAGAAAATTGTAAGAAGTCATAAAAATGCCATCCAATTGAATAGTGCAACTTTTTAAAATGCTTTTATTTGTTGTGCCCTTTTGAGCTTCCTTGTGTGTGTGTGTGTGTGTGTGTGTGTGTGTGTGTGTGTGTGTGTGTGTGTGTGTGTGTGTGTGTGTGTGTGTGTGTGCGTGTGTGTGTGTGCGTGAGAGAGAGAGAGAATGTATGCATGTACATGTTTTTGGTTTAACACAACATGGAAAGTCCTGACATCAGTATAAGGATGGTACGTAACAGAATTGACTCATTTTCTTTCTTTTTTTTCCTTCGATTTTACTGTGTGTTTATCTGCCTTCTGGCCTTTTCTGCATTTTTGTGTGAGAGACAAGTCTTTGTTCCTTGTTAACTGAAGCCAATTTCCCATGATCCCCTCTTTTAGAGATTGGATTGGATTAAACTATATAGGGGGCTGACGGCCAAAGTCAAGACCCATTCATTTACAATAGACGTGTTAAAATCTCCCAGAGGAAACGATTGCTTGGAGGACAAATGCTATTGTATTTTTTATTATTATTATTATTTAGAAGGCTTGCAGATCAAATCCCTAGCTGGTTGTCCTCATCCATTATCTAAAAGTTACCTCATGGGAAGCCTTTATTTTATATCGATAGCTTTATGAAGCTGTTTATGGTGCGACTTGCACTTGGAAACTCAGAAAAGTCTCGGCGGGCTATTTCAATAAAATTTTACTGGCATCTTCATTTGTTGTGAGCAGAATCTTCTCAGAATTTACACCCGTATTCATATTGAGTGGACGCCTATTTAATAATATGTTGAAGTAGTTCATGTCTGACACTGGCTTTCTAAGATCAGAGCAATTCATCAGTACTTCATTAAGTGCCAGATATTTTTGAAGAAAACTGTCCAAATTGTTATGCAAGTGGAAAAACATTTTCCATCGCAAGACAGTCAGCAGTGTGACTTTATTACCGGTGACTTTTCAGTGGGACTGCATCCTGCAGCTTTTGTTACTATAGGGGAAACCGTTATGATATGGGCATCTTGTGATAAAGGTGCATGTGAATTAATAATAGTGTTGAAAACTGATGATTTATGAAGCTGATGGTTCCTTCTTATTAATCAGTAACTAATTGATTAGTCAATTAGTTATTCATTAATCTATTGATTAACAAATGTTGCATCCATGACTGAAGAAATAAACTTCTAACATCAACATGTGAAAAGTGTAGCCCAGTCTAGGACTGATTGGGTTTTTTTTTGGAATAAAACTTAATAACTGTGTAGCAAAGGGTGGATAATAAGAGTTTTTTTATTGTTGTGGTTTTTTTTTGTTTTTTTTATTTTATCTCTTTTTTTTCCCCCAAAATTGAAACTAAGTGAAGCTAAAACTGTGCCACTTAATGAATTTTAGGTAGAACATATTTTGTTTTTTATTTAGTTGATAAATAAATTGGTTGACAATTATCTCAATAATCAATTCATCATGATTAATCTGATTAATCATATCAGCCCTAATTAAATCCAACAGTTTTCACTTGGTTAGTGGTGCAGTTTTGCTGCGTATGTGGTAGTACTTTTATAATGGAAACAGCATTACAAAAGTTGATTGGTTTAAATTAAACGGTGCAGAAAGTCACATCACAACACGGAGATTTCGTATAAAGTTGCTTCTTGATATTTCCCATCATGCAGTGCATCTCGTCTCAATTCATTCCAGCTTACACCCAGTAAAAGCCTTGGTTTCGTAGATACACCACGTCTCAGTGTATCTATTGCTGTCCGTAAAGCAGCGGACGATCGAGACACAGCGTTACTCTGACCTCCTAAGCATAACAATGTTCCCAGCAACAAACGCAGAATCCTTTGTCTTCCAGCTTTCTCCTTATCGTTGCCGCTCTGACACACCCGCTGCTTTTTCTGGCTCAAATTTGCGTGATCTCTGTGCTTCTTAGTTTGACTTAATTCTGCCTTTTCACATGGGAAAACAAAATATAATCTTTACGTGTTACTACAATAAATCATTATATTTTATTGTTAATGTTTATGTTTCCAGCTTTGAGAATCAAATAAAGAGCAACAGTGAGGGGGAAAAAACATGTTTATGGCCGGCACAGTGACTGTGTAACAGAATGGCTGATGAAATGGCTGTCCTCTGTCATGCCCTCCATAACCTCCTGCTGTGTACTCATCAGTGCAGAAATCAGTTGCCTTACACTTAATGTGTCATCTTCCTCCTGGCTGTGATTTTTCTTTCTTCCCAATTTACTCTTCTCGCTCTGCTTGTGTCTGTCCCATCCTTTCTTTCTTTTTGTCTTGTATCGGGGTTTTTTTTCACCTTCTTGTAGACTTGATTGAACATAGCCTTACTGTTGTTGCTTTAAATACTCTGCATCTCAGTGTTTGTTGTTTTGGGGTTTTTTGTACAGTTTTGTTAAATGTACTATCTAAACCTTGTTTTTGTCTTTTTACATAAATGTTTAGCGCTGCATGTTCTCTTAAAATTAATCAAAATCTGAGAATGTTTCTGAAAAAAATGACTAGAAAATGACTTGGTAATATTGATTTTTATAAGAAATGACCACAGGTAAGAGAGAAATGAATCCGAGAAAGAACAACAAATACCGAATTGTCAAGAAATTGCAACCATGGTTAAGTGCTATTTATGCTTTTTGCCTCCTGGCGATGTACCTACTGTGTGTGTGTGTGTGTGTGTGTGTGTGTGTGTGTGAGAGATGTAAGGAGAGGTTATGACATACTTAGAGTGGCTAACAGAGAATCAGAGAGATAATGCCGGGTATCTGCAGAGCATTTGTGCATCTTCCTCACTCAGTGTCGCTCACACACACATAAAAACACACCAAACACACACAGGCATAAGACGTGATTCATTTTAATGCCCTTTGTGCTCAGCGGGGTAGAAAATAAATGTTTTTTAATGGTTCTAGACTGTCAGTGCATATGTAGCTCATAGGTTTGAGGGTTGGATAAGGCAAAGAGCAGTCGTGGTGGTGCAAAGGAGTCGGTTTATCTCAAAAATTCTTTCCAGGGCTGCCTTCATTTTGTTGTACTGTAAATACTTGGTAAGTTTTTATAAATAAACCTAATTTATTTAATTTGAAGTTGCCTAATAAAAGGGATCAGGATAATTCAATGGGAGATTGTTTTAAATTATAACATTGGCCACGCAAATGTACTAATTTACATAGACATGCATCTTCAGTTATATAGTTCCCTAAAAGAACCAGGTGAGTAACTTTAATTTAAATGTTTCTACTTTCTTTTCCTCTCCAGTTAATGAACTAAGTTAGTAATTTGTGACTGCCAAAGGTCTAACGCAGACACAAGTAAGCATATGTTGAGTTGAACTTGTATCACAAGGCGCTGACGCTACGGTATCGAGACTTGAAGGACACAGCTAATCTCCTCCAGCTGTTTGGCGTGCACAAGCACATTAATGGCTGCGGCTGAGGACTTCTCTTCAGAATTTACAAGTACACCGAAGCTCATTAGCTAAACATTTTTCACTTAATTTTGCAAGGTCAAGTCCTCCCATGTGGGAGTCCAGATGCATTTTTTTGTAACTCGTTATACGACCGAGCTACGGCGATCTCTTAAGATAACGTTCCAGCATCCCCAAAATGTTGTTTATTAGACTCAGAAGGTAAATAAACAGCTTCATGTCAAGTCAATTGATTTAAGTTTCTTTGAAATGGTTCACGGGCAAATTGTACTTAATTTTCATGTTATGGGCAAAAATAATTGTACTTTTTTTTTGTTTGTTTGTTTCCCCCCCCCCAAAAAAAAATTAGCAGTTTAGTTGTGAGACACTTGGACACTGTGTTCAAACCTAATTAAAATAACAAAAAACAACAGAGTGCTCCCTCAAGGAATCTTGATCAAAATGCAACCCATGACAAACTTCACACATAGAGCTTCTTTTTAATTTAGGCTTTATTTAGATGGGTTTTTTTCTTTTTCAAAAGAACTTGTTACTAATTCTTGCATGTATATCTGCACTACAGCTAGGCCTGTCGCGATAAACAACAATCAATTAATCGCACGATAAATGAAAGTTATCAACCTCATTTTAATTTATTGGCTTTATTGTTTCTTCTTGCCTTTTTCTCTCTCTATTGATGCCACTGGATGAAAAAAGACTCAGCTCCAGTGCTCTCCACTGACCCTTCCCTTCCTCATTTCCTTATTGTAACGCCCAGTTCACACTACACGATTTTAGAATTGTTGGCCGATTGTCGGCCTATTTTCAAAACCTTAGAGACCACACACTAGCTTACAAAAAAATCATAGGTATAACTGTTCGATCGGGTTGTCCAGCTACCTAGCAAGAGTAACACACCATACACAAACCAACAGAAAATCCCTTCAAAGCCACTATATCACATGTGAATTTAGAGTAAACAAACATGGCTGATGACGTAGAAGCAATAGCGATAGTTTGTGAGCTTATTTTAAGTGATAAAAGATGTAACAAAAAGAAAAGGCGTTGGATAAGAGTGGAGGATGGGGCTTTATTTGCTGCACTATGATGTGGAGGTGAGTTATTCAGTTTTTTTGTCTTTATCATTTGTTTGTTTAAGCTTCATCGGTTACTTAGTATTTGCCGTTTTAGTGTTTAAAATTACATTGAGAACAATGGGCACAACATAATGGCTACAAGTTCAGTTAACTAATTTTAAAACCAGGCATTAATCAATGCTTTACTACAATCTACCTGCAATGCATGTAGCTAGTGTCAGCGTAAAGCCCTGACTGAATGAATAACCTTATCATTATGTTTATGTCACGTTAACGATGAACAGCTGAAAAGTTACCGGGTTTATCAACTGTGGTAGCAATTTCGCTCCAGCTCCTCCCCTTGAATAAACATTAATGTTGTTTCCATATATCATCTCCAATGTCCGCTGGATTTTGGGTTGCGCTGTGTCAGCTGTTTGGGATTCCCAGATTACCCTTAGTAATTTCCCCTCAGAAAGCTCAGATTGACTACCTGTCACATTCAACAGGCTGCAATCTCACTCTCAGTTGGGGAAAACCCCACAGGCTGCAGTGATAAACTGGCCAAAACAATCCAACTTGTTGAATATGCCTGATTTAGATCGGATCGGTTCTTCCGACTGGACCCGATCAGTCCTAACGCACACTACATGATGATTGGTTACGATTATTGCAAGCGACAGTCTTAGATCGTTGGACTTTCTAAGATTGTTGTAGTTTTTATTCAAGTGCAGTTTTTGTTAACGGAGACTGAGAGTCCATTTTATTTTTTATTTTTGGTTTTATTTTGTTTACTAGATCCAGTGTTAAGTGTTCTTTTAAAAATAACGTGTATCTATTTTTGGCAGGATATCACTTGCATTATTATGTAATTACCATTACATCAGCTTAAAATGGTCTTCAAACAATATTATCATTTAACGCAATAATTTTTGAGACAATCACTCAGCAAAATTTGTTATCATGACAGGCCTACTTACAGCCATATTCCTTTCTTGAAGAGTTTGTTGCTGGCATATCAGTCATTGAAAAGTGAATGTGTATGCTTTTTTGTGAAAACAACTCAAACAATTTGGTCAAAGTTATTTGGCAACAGATATAATATAGTGAACTAACATCATGCGATATTAAGGACTAATGATGTAAAATATGGTAACTGCAACACAAAATCTGACCAAGTATTTTTTTGCCTAGTTTTTTGAACAAATATCTTAGTACACTTGAATTAAGATGGAAGTCACTTTAAAAGTAGTCATCAGCAATATGCTTCAAGTGTAAGCAAATAATTCCTTGATATTGATGAAAAATTACTGGCTCTATTGGCAGATTATTTCACTTGTAACATGAGGAAATTGTCTTGCCATAAATAAATAAATGTATCTGCCAATGGGAGTAGTACTTTTTATCAATATTACGGAATTATTTACTTCAAAACAAGCTGCTATATTTATCTGAAAAAACACTGTAAGTGTAATAAGATATTTGCACTAGAAACTAGAGAAAAAATACTTAAGATTTTGTGTTTTGCTGTGCTCTAATGTGGTGTTCTCCCTTCGGCAAACTGTTTAATAATAATCAGCTCCCAACTTTGTTTTCTGTCTATGAATCTAAAATTGATACAGGCATCCACTTTAATCTTCATGGCACACGAGGATAAACCTTTCCCCTCCACTGACTTTTTCTTTTTAAGCTTGTATTTCAGAAATATGGCTACATTTTATTTACAGTGGCCAAAATTGTTTTACTGGACATTTAACATAATTTGGTTCTTTTTTCTTTTAAGGTTTTCTTTTTACTCCTTTTCTCTTTGTGAGAAAGTGTTTGAGAGGCATAAGTAAGAGGCCATCATTACAGACTGTTGTTCAGATCTGGCAACTCTCCCTTTAGGGCAGAAGGCATGAAGGCAAAAACAAGGCAGAGAAATTAAAGGCAAAGAAGCAAAAAGACCTACAGTGGACATGGACACTATGTAGTTGCTGACCCTTTGTGAATCCCCTCTCCTCTTTTAGAGATGACTATTATGTTATCTAAAATAACCCCCCAAAAACACAGTGTGCTTGTTTTCACTTTTCCTATTTTCTGCCTCACTTTCTTCCTTATCCTCCTCCAGCTTTTTAGTTCGTCTTTGTTGATCTACCCTAGTTTACTGGAGAGATTCAGTGTACGCTTCACTTCAACTCTAAGGCCTGCTGTTGATCTGTGTGAAAGTAGGAGTGTTCGATTAGCAGTCGAATGGAGGGGCGCTGCTGAATTATTTAACTACTGTCTGCTTGAACCAATACTTAAAAACCTGTGTGCAAAAAAACCCCAAAAAACAAAACAGGAATGGACAGAAGTTGGGGTACTTATACGTCTTATGTGATGGAACAAACTTCCAAAAAGGGTTAATATTTTTCTCCTTATTAGCCGATTGCAGATTTAGACTTTTATCGGTGTGCTAGCTGATGGCAGCTGACTAAGGGAGCAGTGAAGCTTGTCGTGCAAGTCTTCGCATTCACACATGTCACAGTATGCCAAACATTATAAGATAGGAAGTCTTTAATTACAAATGCATGAGCTCAGATATGCAGCTCATTCTCATTCAAAACCATTGATTGCATCGTGCGTGAAACCAAACGTGTGCTTCTCGTTTCCAGAGGTTCTCGAGGTACAGTTTGATCAGGAGAGGTTGGAAAAACAAGCATTTCATCTCGAGTCTAACTATTTCATCACTCTTCAGCCCAGAGCTGCTGCTGTTGCGGCTGCGGCGTGGGGAAGATCACGTTGGCAAGTATCTGAGCGAGCTCCTCGAGAACCAACACTGGCTGCATCATAAAGACTTACAGATGTAAACAGTATAGGGACACTGAACCCAAGCAAAATTACATAAATCCATCTCTCTGAACGTATTTCATCTCCCAAATCTGCAGCATGAGTCTTTGTGTACATGTTTGCTGTAAGTTGTTTATCCGCAGAGTTGCGCTCCAGCTCTGATGTCGAGCTCTTTTCCCAGCCAGATGGCGTTTTTTATTCAGTAGCCCTTAGTATTTCTCAATCCTCTCATGTTTCTTCTTGATGTTGTGGTCTTTTGTGAGTGCAACATAAATACTATCACCACGGAGTACTTTCTTGTCTATGCCAGAAGTTAAAAACTTTAAGATTGTGCAATCTGTGGCTTGCTAGGAGTATTACTAGAGTTTTACAGAACTACACATTACTCTAGTTCCAAAGTCCTTCCACTACTCCCTGTAGCTCAAACAATAGACTATAAAATACTTGTTACTTCCCAAATACCTTGAACTGCTTTGCACCAAAACACATTAAAGATCTGTTGTTGTATATTCTTTCAGACTTCTCAGGTATTCTGGTTCTGTTCTAAACGAAACACGGAGAGGCAACATTCAGCTTCTATGTGCCTCTAATGTGGAACGAACTTCCAAAAAACTGCAAAGCTGCCAAAAAACGGAGTTCCATGAAAACAAGGATAAAAATCTGTTTTTAGTTACGTTAGAGCTTAAATAAACGGAACATTGAAACTCCAGTGATCAATGATGATTATTCTTGATGATAAATGGACTGAACTTGTAAATTGTTTTTGCAGTCATTTTGACCGCTCAGAAGCTCTATACACTAGAGCTACATTCACACATGTACACACATTTCTACACCAATGTAGCCAGCTTTTGGTGGCGTTCCTTGCCCAGGGCTGTATCGACATGTGACTGGAGGAAGCTGGAATCGAACCTACAACTTTCCAATTGCAAGATAACTATAGAAATGAACTTGACTGAAACCAGTGGTCTCAAACGGCATTCCTCGAGGACCAAAGTCTTGCAACTTTTAGATGTGTCCCTTGTCCTACACACTTGAATTAAATGACTAAACTGCCTCACTAGCATGCAGTCAAGCTCCACAGAGCTAATGTTGGGGCCAGGCGTGCTGAAGCAGAGAGACATCTAAAAGTTGCAGGACACCGTGTCTTGAGGACTGGAGTTTGAGACCACTGCCTTAAACCTTTGGCTTCACGATGAGAGGAAAATATAATATTGAGGTAGGACTGTTGAATATTGTGACAATTATGCAATTTTTTTCTATCATATCATTGTCTCCACCACTCCCCTTGTGAATTATAGTTTTGATGGCCATCAAACTGACATTGGAATAAGTGTTTTCGATACAATGTATTGTATTTAAAAGCTTATTTATCTTATCTCGTGAGCTGAACTTTACTCTGACACACTCGGTACATATCCAGCTAGTCATTTTCTGTGAATCTGAACTAAAAGTACTATCTGTGTTTTGTCTTTATTTTCTGCATTTAGAACCTGCTGTCGGAGAAGGTTGAGCAGATGATGGAGTGGTCTTCTCGGCGTTCAGTCATCCGCATGAACGGAGACAAGTTCCGTCGTTTCGTCAAGGCCCCGCCCAGGAACTACTCCGTTATCGTCATGTTCACCGCCCTGCAGCCTCAAAGGCAGTGTTCGGTCTGCAGGTACACTACCACCACAGTAACAACTGTCATATCCCCTACTAAACATTAAAAATTGCATTTTTCACATTTCACACACACGCACGCACACACACATGTCTGACCTAGAAATCTGCTGATGTTTGGCTCACCCCTGTCGCCCAGATTGTATATTCATAAAACTGCACACGCAATGGGAACGGCAAATGGTCTTATGTAATAATAACCTGTGGGTTACACTGACATTTTGATCAAACATACTCTGGCTAGTCACACTGCCAGTGGGACATGAAGAAATTTCACAAAATAAGACCATTGAGACAAAGTTACCCACTTATTTACTTACAGAGAGACTTAGAAACACTTGGAACACCATCCTTAAATGTGCAATATTTAAAAGTATATAAGTTTTATCTTTAGTTTAAGATGATTTTGCCACCTGCTTTCTAAACTATTATTCCTGTGTTATCAGTTAATTCACGTTGAGTCACAAGGTAGAGACAACAATTCATTCCTTGGGTTTAGAAAAACCAGCTGATCTAAAATATGTTGAATATAAACCTTCCAGTCAACCCACTATTATATATATATATATATATATATATAT
>CAEFZX010019739.1:0-18976 GCA_903066825.1 Alfaro cultratus | reverse complement strand
GCCTTCTAATGAGCCATCATTGGATCCAGGTGCGTTAAACCAGGGAGAGAACTAAAACATGCAGGATGCCGGCCCTCCAGGACCCACTTTGGGAACCACTGATAAATTTAACTTTTACTGTAGCAATGTGGGAGGTGTTGGGCACTTCTGAAAAATCTAACCTTTAATTTGAGTACATTTGTTCAGCAGGAAGTTCTTTAACTCTCCTGTGGTCTTAGCGCAACGCTCAGGAGGAGTGTGGCAGATGTCACGGTCGGACCGTCAGTTCCCGAAACGACACACAAAAGAAAAAAGTTTGTAAAAGCGTACGTGGGGTCAGTGTGACCCCGCCGGGCCGCACACAACTTCAACATCCCACTTGTTAGCTCTTAACCATCCTGCTCACAAACAGGATGTGACCTGTTTGTGGTGGCCAGTCACAGCAAGTATCCTCATCCAGCCTATTGGCTAAAAGAAATACACCACTGTGTCGCTATATTTAGCAACAATGCCGAAACAAAATTGGTATCAGCCAAACCCAGCACAGTCAGGTCAGTCTTTTTAGAGATCACTGATTGGATAAAAAACTGCATATCGGTGCACCTCTAATTAATTTATTTACATAACTAAAACAACATCAAGTGTAAATTAAAATAATGCCTCATAGATTTATTCAGAAGGGATTGGTAAGCGGAACTTTGCCAAAAAATATTTCTTAACACGATATCCCACTGAACAAATGTACTCAAATGAAATGAATTCATTTAAGGCTTTTCAAAGGGGCAGTGTTTTATACTTTCCAGCCATACGGCATCATTTCATAGGAATGACATTCCACAAAATTTGACTTCGCCAATTAACACCCTGAAATTGGGCCTTTATTTCTTTAAGAAGCTCCAGCTCTCCGCCTTCAGGAAGTCATCACAACAATGTTTCTCTATTAACCCTTTATGAACCCCTTAACAAATTTTTTTTATCAGTGCTGCTCTGAGAAGTAGCTCCTATGATGAGCTCAGCAGACGTGCAGTTCTGTGTTTGCTAATTGCTGCTGGCTAGTCTGAAGGAGCCGAGATGAGACTAGGCATTTTGTAAACCAGAATGGTTGCCACGGGAGATTAAAGTATTCCTCAAACATGCATGAAAGAATTAAAGCAACACTCCAGGTGTGTTTTTGAATAATATTGTAACATGATGTAAAGCTCAAAAGAGTTGATTTCACATCATACTGCCCCTTTAAACATCTTTACCACAGGTACCAACTAGCCTATTTAACAACAGGCTGTATCCAAAGTTGCTGCGAAATAAACTTGTAACACGTTTTTGTACTTTTCCCCATAAAAAAGAACAGAAAAATAAATTTCAACATTTATATATATAAAACAAGATTAAGATGTGTGAGCATTTGCGCCGCAAAACAAAGTGGTATGTACCTCAACACTTTTAGTGATAACCTTTGAAATGGTGTTTAGACAAAATGGGTACTTCTGGCCATAATAACAGCATTGAGGTAGCTGCGCTCTGCCTGGTGCAGAAAAATAATGAAGGTGTACAGAGTTCAATAATAACTGAGATTCATATATTGCAAGACTTTCCCCTCCTTTCAGCTCTACACTTTTCAGGTGTTACAATCACATGTCCTCCTCACACACCGAGACTCTTTGTTCCCTCCCTAAAAATTACAAAACATTAATAGAAAATAGTGTAAATTCTCTGTACAGCTAAAACACAAAGCGCCAACACCACAGGCTTCTCTAACTGGTCACTATGGCGCTCGAAGATGGGAGAAGCCTGGTAGGAAAATAACAGATGTAATATCAGTCATTAAAATATGACTAAATACCAACCCCTCTCCCCGCAAAAAAATAAAAAAAATAATAAATGTATCAGTGGAAATGTAAATAGAACATATTTGACAGTGGTCAGAGCAGGTGCAGATGTCTACGACGAGTTATTCAGAGTTAATGTAACTGTTAGGTGTGTGTTAACGTCCACTTCACACTGGTGTGCAGGAGGGGTAGTGTGCTGGAGTCAGTCAGGGCCACAACATGGCGGACACGTTAGTGTCTGTGCTGTAGATCCACAGCACCAGGGGCAGGGCGACGGCCACGAAGGGCCAGGAAACGCCCTCAGCGCATGCAGACAGGGGGCAGCCTCCCCGGGTCGGCTTCTCCAGCTGTTTACCCAGCTCCAGGTAGTTCCGGGCGGCGAACTTCAGCAGCTCGTCCAGCAGGATGACGGGCAGCGAGATCTTCAGCACCATCATCCACTGGGTGGTGTCCAGAGGGGTGATCTGGAAGATGACCTGGGTGCAGTACGGAAACAATGGTTGGCAAGAAATCACGTAGTCGTGGTGGGATGACTGCATGGTGGTGGCCAACAGGGGGCGTAGCGGCACACAGCTACATAAGGGAGCTTCCACTTCTCATTTTATTTTAAAAACGTCTTACAAACTGGCCAAACACGTCAGCACTGATGAAGGGCTGAAACGATTAATGGAACCAACCGTGATTAATTGATTTCTGAAATAATGGTAATCCTACTCCTGACTTAATCAATAGTTTAGTAATTAATTAACTATGCAGACTGAAAGAAGTACATTTACTGAAAGAACAAGAGTCAGAGCAATAACCAAGCCAAAAATGTGTAAGAAATGTAGACATTTTGCATTTAAGGTGCATAAAACATCCGGCACAAACTCGGTTTTACGTACCTTACATAGAAAGTAATAATTAATTAACCAACTAACCTGGATTTATGCTAATTATCGACAAAGGTTAGATTCCAAACCATCCCTGTAAACTAAAGAGGAATAGGGCCACAAAAAAGAAGAAATTCTGACTTTAATCTCAGAAAATTTAAGTCAATTCTATGGAAAAAAATTCAGAATAAATTTTTTTCAGTGGCTCTAATTCTCTTCTGTATAAAGTTCCTTTAATTGAATTAACTTTACTGTAATAACAGCATATGACCACTAGAGGGTCCCACAATGACTCCACCTGTGTTTGGGAATAAACTGCTTGCTTCAAATGTTGACACAAGGAGAAGTTTATCACAGAATAAACTCACGGGGAGAGGCTCCACGTAGAGGATGAGGAAGTGGAGGGACATGGAGAGACAGATGGCCCCCAGCAGCCAAATGTTCTCCCAGGGAGGCATCCGCAGCAGGGACTGGTTCTCTGACAGACTGCAGCGAGGACAGAATGCAAATGGTTTGTTTCAGTGACACAGCAGGTACTCCTCCTCCTCCTCCTCCTGACAGCAAATGCTCCTTCTCTAATGACAAAGAAAAAAGTGGAGCCACCTGTTCAGAGCGTTGCACATCTCGATGGTGACGAGCACGGAGAGAGCCATGGTCATCGGATACGGCGACTCGAACACGTGGCAGTCCAAGCCTTCGAATTCAGGGTTGTCAGGGCTGCACTGCAGGAAGTGGCTCTGTGTAGAGAGGAGGAATGGGATGAAGGTGCGAGAACCTGAAAACTTTGTCATAGCAGCTGCGTTTCCATTACAAATGTGTGTAAATCTTTGTCAATATTTTGCTGTCAAAAGACCCCACAATTTCGCAATTTGTGTGTGACTATTAAGAAATGAAATGAAAAATCACATCTGAGTAAGCTTGTTCACACGACAAGTCATTAAAAGTCAATGGCAGTGATGGATGTAAGCAGTTACATTATATATATTCATAATTCAGCCATGGAGCTGAGGCATCTTAGGGTGTGTTCACACCAGTCTTGTTTAGTCCGCTTTAATCGAACTCCAGTTCGTTTAGGGAGGTGTGAACATGCAATCAACCTGTGAGGCAGACTAAAAATGCAAACTCTGGCAGAGGTCATCTCTGAAAAAAATCCTACAGCTGCTAAAATCTGACACTGCTCCATTTTTGTTTACATTTTGCAAAGAGGGAAGTTGCGCTCAGTGTCTTCTTCAGAGATTTTTGTGTCATGTCCTTCAGTTGTTCTTGGTGCAGCGCCACCACAGGCGAGACGGGAAACAAAGGGTTTGGTTCGTTTGACATAGCACAGTGTGAAAGAGAACAGCATCAGCTGGAAATGTAACAAATGCTGCAATTTTAGTCCCCAAACAAACCTGGCGCAACAAGCCCCTTATACTTGGGAGCGGCAACGTATGCAGCATTTTGGGTTTTACAAAATGATACACAGCTTTTTATGAACTGTGTGATACTGTGTAGTAACATCCTGTTGATCAGGTGACTCGTTTAATGCGTAAAAATTATTTCGATACAGTTAAAAACTCACCTCGTCCTAGTGCAAAAACTTTTTACTGATATGATTTTTTTTTTTTCAAAATTGGCAAGTTTCCTTTCAGCAAATTATTTTCATAATTTCAATTTGTACAATTTTATGGTGAGTGGAAACAGCCATTGTTGGGACATTTACCAGCTGGTAGAGAGTGAGCTGTGGGCCGTCCTCTGAGACTGTAAACCACCAGGCAGCAGCTCCCACAGTGGCAGCGCCCACATAACCTGGGAGCAGAGACAGAAAAAACATTCCCGTCACACAGAACATAAAGATTAATGAAGCTAAAAGAAGGTAGCAGCAGTGGTGACTGGCGGCAGCTTCTTTCTGGTTTCATCAGCTAACCTCCAATAGCCAGGTATCTGAAGAAGAGCCAGCCAGAGATCAGCGGCTCCTTGGCGTTACGGGGCGGCTTCTCCATGATGTCCAGATCCGGGGGGTTGAAGCCCAGCGCGGTGGCGGGGAGGCCGTCTGTCACCAGATTGACCCACAGCAGCTGAACTGGGATCAGAGCCTCGGGGAAACCCAGAGCGGCGGTCAGGAAGATGCTGACAGGAGGAGAAACGCTGTCAGAATCAAACCGGAACTACTCTGCACTCAAGGATGAATCGCTACCATTGCTTCCCGGGATGCACCGATAAACGTTTTTCACTTCTTGTACCGACATCTGAGGCCCGATACCGAGCTGAACTGACTTAGAACGTTTCTTTTTTTTAAACAGACATAAATATGGATACTCAAATACAAATGTATTTTTATTTTATTTACCAGAACAGCATCCTTAAATATACTAGTAGCTTCACAAGCTTGGATAAACATAAAGGCAACTTTAATTTGTGCAGTCAGTGCAATTAGGAGTAGAACAGCCAACGTAACATTAGTGATAAAGAAATTGAAACTGACTGACTTTGGTCAAACATGTCAAAATGAACCTCAATAAATCTTCTTTCAAATGGTTCTGAAAGTGCAATGAAAAATTCTAAATATAATGTAAAATAAATAATAAAGCATGATGTCACTCAGAGCATAAGACATAGAATTAGACTGAATAGATCTGTCCTTGTCGATTGGGCTCATTGTCACTAATACCAGCTCTAGAATTTTTTTCAAAATCAAGACCGATACAGATATTGATATCAGATTGGTGCTTCTATAATTACTTCACATTTACCCTGATTCACTGTACCTCGCAACAGCATTTGGTCAAGTTACAAAAAAACAAACTTCAATGTATTATGTTACAATTTTAAGTGATAACCAACACAAAGTAGTGCATACTAGAGGTAGGTGCCCTAAGGAGTAGAGCAGTAGAGCAATGGATCTAAACATACAGAGATAACAAGGAAAACCAAAGTACATCTATATGTTAATAAAACGACTTTGAGAAGGTTCAGCACTAAATCCTATTGAAAACCTGCGACAACACTAGCAAAAATACTGTTAAAGCTGCTATGGTAACTGTCATAAAAATATGCATTTGTTAAACATATTTTCACACATTATCTGTCTTACATATTTTGTCAGGACATAGTGACAGTTTTAACAAATATGGAAAAAACAAATTTTTTACAAAAATGTACCACCTGGAGCTTTAACAGAAGCTCCAGCTGAATCTTTTTGAAAGAGAAATGAGCAAAACTTTCAGTCTGAAAAAGGCAAAAATGGGCTATAACAGTAAGCCATGTACAATATTCCCTCCAGCTCACAATTTTGCACTACAATGTTTTGGATTATGACATAACATCCACTAAAGTGTATGGTTGTAGCATAACAAAATATGAGGAGGTACGAGAGGGATGAATTTGTTTCCAAAGCAACACATAGTTTTTATTTAAGATTTCTCTTTCTAAACAGAGCACTGAAAAATGAGAGAACATCAGTAGCTGCAGGGCACCAGAGGAAACTCACCAGACAACCTCACCCACGTTGGAGGAGATAAGGTATCTGATAAACTGCTTCATGTTATTGTAGATGGCTCGGCCCTCTTCCACAGCAGCCACTATGGAGGAGAAGTTGTCGTCTGCCAGGACCATCTCTGAGGCCGACTTGGCCACGGCCGTGCCGGACCCCATGGCGATGCCGATCTCTGCCTTCTTCAGAGCGGGTGCGTCGTTCACTCCATCCCCCGTCTGGAGGTAAACACGTCACAGTGAGGTGCTGCAACGCCAGCTGGAGCTGCGTTTCCATTCACCATGTAATTCCTCAATTTGACATTTCAAAAATAAGTCTACTTAATGGAAATGTGCCAATTTCAAAAACTCTGGTTTATCGATAAAAAGTTTTGACGCTCAGATGAGGTGTTTTTCGGCCGTATCAAAATTGGTTTATTTCACAAAACTTCAATGGAAACACTTTTTTTGCATCACACGAGTCACGTGATCAAGAAGCCACTGGTGGCAATATCTGTTGAGGATGATGGAGCGGCGTGTTTTTTAATGAC
This sequence comes from Alfaro cultratus, assembly GCA_903066825.1. Lineage (NCBI taxonomy): Eukaryota > Metazoa > Chordata > Actinopteri > Cyprinodontiformes > Poeciliidae > Alfaro > Alfaro cultratus. The sequence continues at coordinate 12,298 of CAEFZX010019739.1, read as the reverse complement.
TTCTCATGTGAGCTAACTTATTCAAGAGTAGGTCTGTCACAATAAGCAATAAATCAATTAATCGCATGACAAATTAAAATAAGCTCAATTTCAATTTGCATGAGTTATTATTTTTCTCTTTTCCCTCTTTCTTCCAAAAGTCTGGTGTTTTGGTCTCAACTAGCCCTTTTGTTGAAGGACAATTTTGCAGAGACTTCATAACTCTTTATTTGTGGTTTCTGTTATTTTATGAATCTATTTTAGATATTTAAAATATCTTCCAGTGTTGGATGTTGATTAGAATTTAAAGTTTATTGATCTTTGAGAATGTGTTATTGCATTATGATATCATTACCATTATGTTACTTGAAAATGCTCTCAAAACGACGATATAATAAATTCTGGAACAATTTATCGTCCAGCAAACTTTGTTATCGTGACAGGCCTGTTCACGTCCGATTTTATTTGTGTGTTTTATATAATCGAAACACCGCAATTGCAAAGTTGTGTTTTTTCGACATCAGCAGAATATCAACAAAGCTGGTGACTTCCTTCCTATGGCTGCTTACCATGGCGGTTATTTCATCGAATCCTTGCAGGAACTCGACGATCTTGGACTTGTGGGAGGGCTCGACGCGGGCGAAGCACCGAGCCTTGGTCACGGCCTCCCGCTGGGCGTAGGGGGACAGTTCGTCAAACTCCCGCCCGGTGAAGGCCATGTGCTCTATGTCGTCGTCTTCCATCAGGATGCCGATGCGCCGGCAAATGGCCACGGCTGTGCCCTTGTTGTCGCCCGTGATCATGATGACCCGGATGCCGGCCTGGCGGCACAGCTTGATGGAGGCGGCCACCTCCTGCCTGGGCGGGTCCAACATGCCCACACAGCCGACGAAGGTGAGGTCGGACTGGGGAGGCGGGAAGGGAGACGAGTGTCAGAGGATTTAGTTTCACCCCACTGTTCAAGTTTGCTTTTAAAAATGGAGCGATGCGCATCAATGAACACCGACATGTAAATACATGAGATTATAGCCAGGTGGCAAATTTTTATCTCCAGTCCTATTTGCAGGTTGATGTTAAAACACAAAACATCCACAAAATAACACTAAGAAATATAAAAAATAACCTTAAAATCCATACATCTTTGCTTAAAATCACAGTAGGGCAACAACTAATGATTATTTTAGTACACATATGTATGAAGACAGCTGACCCATTCATTATTAACTAATGGGCCTCCTAGGCGCTGCTGGATAGAAATACTGGGGTGGACTAAATGCTGAAAGGGAGTGCTTCTATTTTTTGAGTACTAGAATTACAGTCAGTATTTTTAAGTTTTGAATGAATTAAAACATAAATGAGATCTCTGCAAAAAAATCATTAACTTTACATATAGCTGCTGTCCATTTTTGCTATAGTATACAAGACAACACCTTCTGCGTATAACATTTGGTTACATTTGATGGGCAACATTCTGGAAAATTATCATTGAATAAACTAAAAAGCAAAAGGTCCCAACACCGAACCTTGGGGTACTCCACAATTATTTTCAGTCGCCCCATTCAAAAAGCTACTGAGTGAAAATGACAAATATTCACCTCATACTCTGCAAATTTAGTGGTGTCGGACAGGACCATGTCCTCTGTTTTAGGGGGGCTGTCTCGTGTGGCCAGAGCCAGACACCTCAGCGTGTCCCGACCTGTCCCATACTCGCGAATAACGGACATGATCTTTTCCTTGATGCCTTGAGTGAGGGGGACTTTAGTGTTGCCCACTCGGACGTGAGTGCATCTGTCGATGACGCCCTCCGGGGCCCCCTGGGAAGCAGAACGGGGTGTTAATTATTCCCACTGAACCTGAAGCCGTAGACCAACTCTCAGCACCTTTTTCCTTCCTCTCTACCTTCACAAACATCTTGCCGATGGCGGAGCGGGACTTGTTGGGGGTGCAGTAGACGGACATGGACTTTCTGTCCCGGGAGAACTCGAGGGTGCACTCCTTCTTCATCAGCTGTTTGATCACCTGAGGCGATGAAAGGCACGGTCAGTGAGAAAATCCTGCTGAGTGGGAGCCGTGGGCGGCTGCCACTCACCGAGTTGCAAGCGTTGGCTCTGTCGATCTTGGACAGGTTGTGGACTTCTGTGTCGAAGACGTTCATCTTCTCCACCAGACAGGTCAGCGCCGTCTCTGTGGCCTCGCCCACCTTCTCGTACACACCCTTCACCTGATCGATCAAACACAATCCAGGTTACTCATTTCCCTCTTTGTCATCCTGAAAATGAAATGTGTTTATCCTTATTTTTTAATCATCTCAAAAAGCAAGCTGTTCCGACCTCATTGAAGTCCAGAGAGGAGTCATTACACAGCGCACAGATGGTGGCCAGTTCCACCAGAGCCTCATACTGGGAGCATTGCACTGGTTTGCTATCCTGGTAACTGTGAAGAGGTGTATTAGTCTAAAATATGCTTTTTTCACACTGTAAAAAGTTGATTTGTCTCCTGTATTTGTTCGTTATACTCACACTTCTCCTTCAGGTGCGTAGGTTGAACCTGTGATGGTGAATTCTGACAGACAGCAGCTTTCTCCTTCTGCTTTGTTGAGTATGAACATCTGAGAATCAAAGAAGTTGAAATCATGCAGACTGATCAGAGTCTGTTTCTTCACTGGGACAGCAGGGGGCAGCATCGTTCGAACAGCAAGCTGCCTGCAGTGCCACTAAGTGTGTTTTGGTAGCTCTGGGCTGGGAGGCAGAAATAAGTGTTTCTTTGCAGAAGTAAACAAAAGAGACTGCCAGGAGGCCTGAGTAAAGAGTAAAACTGTGTCCAAAAGGAAGACGTCACAGTGCCAGGCAGACCTGGCGGTTTGTAACTCAAACAGATCAGATATTCCTTCTTATTGCATCAACTAAACATGAAATCCAAAAACTATCTTAACCTAGTCACTAGGTTAGATTTGGTGAAGCATATGCACTGTAAGTAGAGACGCTTGATAGAGATACCGATAGCTCTAAAACCTTCTAGATGGGTGACAATTATATTTAGAATTCATAATTGAACTTTCTGAACCAATTGAAAGGTTTGTTGCAGCTTTTATTTTACTTATTTGACCAAGTCAAACTATTATTTTAGTCAGTTTCAGTTTCTCTACATTTGTTCTCTTTTATGTGTTTATAGTTCTTAGGAAAAGAGAAAAGATGAATTCCATCAAAATCATAATCTGAAGGTTCTGATCTAGCGTCTTTCTAATTTGATCATGTACTTCCCAGCTAAACTTGTCACAATAAGCAATTACAAATTGCATGATAAATTAAAGTGAGCTCAATAATTTCTGTTCTGATGATTAATATGTTTTGAAGGGCAGTTTTGTTTACAAAGACTTCATAATCCATTGTTCTATGGTTTTGATCGTGCTTCATTTTGGATATTTAGAACATGTTTCACTGTTAAAGTTTATCAGTCTGAGAGAGAAAATTTGCACTGTTATTCCATTATTGATACAGTATTTGAAAATGGTCTCAAAACAAGAATATTATGGTTTACTGCAATAATTTCTGGGACAAATTTGTTATTGTGACAGGCCAACAGCAACCTACAGAACAAAAGTGTGATATAAAAAATGCAAATAAAAGGATTAAACATTACTGACAGCCAAAATGTCCTTTTCCATAATGCATGGCCAAGGAGCTGCGCGGTGTTGCTGATTAATACAGAGAGATAAACATCAACCACAGGCTGGCTGGCTTGCTGCTTTGTGACGCAAGGTCAGTTATGCAACAGCAGCTCTGCAAGTTGTCAGCTGCGTGTAGATAAGAGGAGCAGCAGCACATTATCCGCTTGTTAAAACCCTGGATACCTGATCATAAGGAAAACAGTCTTAATTCTGACAACATCCTCAGGATGCAGGCAGGAAGTAAAAAGATGAAAAGACACCGATCACAGAGCTGCTTAGTAATGCACCAAGAGGGAGTGTGTGTGTGTTTCTGTGAGCCTCACCCTGCAGACAGACATCTGGTTGGTGGTCAAAGTGCCGGTTTTGTCTGAACAGATGACGGAGGTGCAGCCCAGGGTCTCCACAGAGGGCAGGCTGCGGACGATGGCGTTCTTCTTGGCCATGCGGCGGGTGCCCAGGGCGAGGCAGGTGGTGATCACGGCGGGCAGGCCCTCAGGGATGGCGGCGACGGCCAGCGCCACGGCGATCTTGAAGTAGTAGACCGCCCCGCGGATCCAGGAGCCGCCGTGGACGGGGTCGTTGAAGTGGCCGATGTTGATGATCCACACGGCGATGCAGATGAGGGAGATGACCTTGGATAGCTGCTCGCCGAACTCGTCCAGCTTCTGCTGCAGCGGCGTCTTCTCCTGTTCCGTGGCCGCCATCTCGTCACGGATCTTCCCGATCTCCGTGTTGACGCCCGTGGCCACGACAACGCCCACGGCCTTCCCGGCGGCGATGTTGGTGCCCTGAAACAGCGGGTCACATACACACCTGATAGCATTACACACTCCTTGAAACGACAAAACAATCAATAACAATAAATCAATAGCAACGTATGCGATAGACACATGACCAATATCGATAGATAATACGTCTGAACCACACTGCATTCTGGGGGATGTATGCAGAGGAAAGGCTTCAGCCGCTCAAGCTCTCATGACAAATTGAACTAACTAGCTCGCGCTTTGGTTACCTAGCAACAACCTGTTGAGTAACATGCGCAGAAGCAAATTCATGTTTGTCATTAAGCCTCAAAACAAAGGAAAACTGTGGCTAAAACAGGAAAGGACCTGCCACCACTGAATTCCAGATATTTAAAACCAAAAACAAACCAGTAATTATCAACATCGATTGTTATAAACGCTTTTAACATGATTTCAGCTGCGTCGTCCAGCCCTAGAAGAAAGTAGAGTAGATTTTCTCTTACAGAGAAGAGCATGTTCTTTTTGTCTTGATTGACGGCTCGAGGGTCCGGGACGGGGTCAGTGTGCTTGATGACAGACACAGATTCACCTACGAGGAAAACACAGAATGAAAAAGGGTTTCTTCAATTGAAAATGTTGCTTACTTTGTTGAGACATGGTTTTTGATCAAAATGTGATTAACTCAACAAAAAAATGTGATCATCCCGAGATTTTATATGTATTTTTTTTTTATTCTTGTGCTAATATTACAAGAATGTGGTGTTTTTCCTAGAAGTGTCATACCAGGAGAATCTTATACTGATCCCTGCCTAGTTGTCAGGGAACTGTTCTGTCGCCAGGCAGACAGTGAACTACTCTTTAATCACGTCATAGTGATGCAAAAGGTCAAACAAAACAGAAGCAACAGTGCTGTGAGGTAGAACTGAATAAAAAACCTCCAGCCAGTGTTTGGCATCTGTCATGTTGTGAGCCTCACCTGTCAGGATGGACTGGTCTACCCTCAGAGTCGTTGACTTGATTGAACAGATGCGGATGTCGGCAGGCACTTTGTCTCCAACTACAACCAAACATGGCCCAGTTAGAGAGAGTGCACAAACAAATAAGACAGGAGACAGAAACATAATCAGAACAATGGCATTAAACTGATTCATAGAGGACTGGGGCTGCAGCATTTGCATATCAGTGATATATTTTATCACCAGTTGAGTAGCTCCTCATCCCCTTCCTGGTAAGGCTTGTCTTTGTGTGTCTTGGCCAAATGAAGGCTGAACAAATGAGACGCCTGTGCTGTGAGGGCAGTTACTGAGCTTCACTGTAAACTGGAACGATAAAGAGCCGCTCATTACAAAATGTTTGCTGTGCCACCCAACAGGAAAACAGTGCATCAATCACTGTCAGGAGAAGAAAGGGAGAACCAAGGAGAGAGAAAAAAAAAGGAGGAAATGGAGAACTTGTGAGCCATAAACGGCCAGTCTCAAAGGAAAAGGCCCATCTTGATGCAACGGAATTGCTGTGACCCAATTCAACATCCTAATGGTACATAAAAGGTGTGGAAACTGGGGAAATGGTTCACGGTATGGCACAGTTCCACAGGCTAAATCCACATATAGACCTAGGAACTGTGTCAGAGTATCACAAAACATCCTACAACAATAGTAGAGTAAGAATCAAGGAAACAACAGGAACTTGCCAAATATCAAATTTTCTAAAAAATATCAAAACAAAGTGAGCTGAAGCTCTAACTCATTCGTCATCAAGATAGCACATCATTCCTTGTGTTTCCCTCAAGTTAGCTGTTTTTTTAAACGGGCAGTAGTATGTAAAATGTTCTTTTAATCTCCATGGCAAAACACCTGGTTGCACCCAACACCACTTTCTAGAAACAGCTTCTTCTCAGAGTTGCAGTTTCCAAGCTTTCGCCTCACAGAGCAGCCTTCTCCTCTCAGCTCCTTCAGACTAGCCAGAAGCAATTAGTGAACACCTGGTAGAAATGAGTTCATTATACAAGCTACTTCTATGTGGAATGCTGGTAAAAAGTGTTGTTAAAGGGTTAAAAGAGGAGCCAAAGTAAAGCAGTACTACATTACTTTTACTCAAGTAAAAATAAAAAGTATCTTTCCAGGAAATTACCCAAGTAAGAGTAAAAAAGTACTTGGTAAGAAGATTACTCAAGTTCTAATCATAAAATCTGATTCAATACTTTAAAATGCTGACATCAAACAGACAAAATATGTGCAAATTTGGTCATCTTATAGACTAAAATAATAAAAAAAATTACTATAAATACAACACTTTCAGGCAGAACACTTTTTCAAACCAGGTTTTCTCCACATAAAATAAATATTTACAGTAGGTAATTTAGAACAGAGCAATGTTTTTAAAGGGCAATACGTAGTGTTTGCTCTATCTTAGTCCTCAAATGCTACAACAGGCTGAACTGATAGAAAACAATACTAGATCAACAAGCTGGTGCAAAAGCAACACTGAGTATGAACACTGTTACAAAGCAGTTTGGAACAGTTTTTTGGTTAGATCAGCATTCCTTTCTTCAGTGCCACTTTTAACGATTGTGACTAGACTGTGTCTTCAAATCGATCAACATATACTACTTATTGCCAGGAGGCAGAGATGGTAATATTTAAAATCAAACTGCAACTCACTCATTTTTTAGCCTTACATTTGTTTGCTGTGGGTGTCATCTTTAACAACCGGGTTCTATTGAAAGTCGCGATATTATATGTTTTCCAGTCACATGGTGTCATTTTATAGCATGATTAAGTAACTACTTCACCTTTAGTTGTTGTAAAAATACAATATATATCAAATAAAACTTAAAAAAATTTGACTTTGTAATTCAATACCTTGAAATTGGGCCTCTGTCTCTTTGAGAACCTTCTGCTCTTTCTGAAAAGCTGCCATCAGGAAGTCATCACCACATGTTTATTCTACTAACCCTTTAACGTTTTTACCACTAATGACCTCAGCAGATGCACAGTTCCACCAGGTGTTTGCTAATTGCTGCTGACTAGTCTGAAGGAGCTGAGCAGAAGAAGCTCCTGTGACATCAGCGTAATGGTTGCCATGGGAGATTAAAGAATTTCTCAAACACACATGAGAGAATCAAAGCAACAGTCCAGGTATATTTTTACATCATGACATGATGTAAAGCTCAAAAAAGTAGATTTTATTTAATACAGTACCTTTAAAAAGAAAAAGTTAACTTGAGGGACAAAAAAGAAAAGGAAAAGAGTCATACAGTGAATCAGGCTTTATCTGTGGCTATTGTTTCATTTTTAATGTTTTATATCACAAGAACAAAATGTACAAATACATCTCACACAGATGACCAAAGAAGTAGGAAGTGACACATCCTACTTCTTTTTTTTTTTTTTTTTGTAGTTTTTGATTGCATGCACCTTGTTAAAAATCTGCAACTCTATTAAAAGCCAGAAGTGTCCAGAACGTCCCACTGCAGACCTGCATTCATGACGCATGTGTATGTCCCCTGTCCTTCTATGTCAACATCCTCTTTGGTTGCTGTCCAAGCATCTTGTGCTGGTTTATATCTGCTTGCCAACGCACCTCTGACTCCAGCAATTGCAGATACGCTGAACTGAGTTCACACCTGGTGATGCATTAAGCCCGTTGCGACTCCCCAAGGTGCTTTTTAAACAGACCTTTAAATAGCAGGTGAGGCTGGGACTGAATGCGTCCAGCTTTGAGTGGCAGCTGCACCTGCTGAATGTTAGGGGCGGCAGCGGTCCAGGCTTCCTCAGAGACAGCCTGGAGGCTCCATGTGCTGATGGCGGCTGAACAAAGGCTGTCACGTTGAGTGGGCCGTTTCACATCAACAGGCTTCCCAACACATCTCCCACTGACTAAGTCATCAGCTCCATTTATGTGTGTGCAAAAGGCGCGATTCAAATTCAGAAATCAACAGTGTTTGAGAAATGCAAATGACAAGTCAATACAGCAAAGAAACCTAAACGTGTCTGCAAACGTCTTGTTCTGCAAGTTCGTTTCACTGTGACTGTTCAGCCTCGACTCCGGACACTAGTGTTCGTTTCCCCTGGCAACAGCGCTAGCAGAAGCGTGATGTTTAGTTAACAGTTTGCTGATGGGAAAGATAAATCAATATTTAACAGGTCGCTGGTTTCTTGGCTTCCTATTTCTAATGTAAACGCGTCAGCTTTAACAAGGGGTTAGTTCTCTTGAAAAGCATCGTCTCTACATTGTTTTCTCAGGATTTCAGAGTTTTCTGTCATAAAACAGCAGCAGATAGCCGCCATATGATGCAACATAATGCTGTTTCTGTTACCAGGGGCAACCCCAAGAGACACAGGATGAGATTCATCTTTTTCAAGAGCAAATTAGTTACTTTTGTATTGCTTAGCCCGTAGCTATTAAAATTCTTTGCACATTTTTATTTACATACGTTATAATTGATTGTACTAATTTTTCACAAGAAGGGTTTTCTGGCGCCCTCGTGGGTGCTGCTAGTCTGAAATCAAAAATGCATTTAACACAGTACACACACTTTCTCACTGATCTCCACTACACTGGTTTCTTCAAAAGCACATCGTCTTTCAAAAGTATTCATGCACCTCAAACTGATTTTACTTTTTGTAACGCAACAACGACAAATGTCAATGTGTTTTACTGGGATTTTAAGTAATAGACCAGCACATATCAGTGCATAATTGTAGGGCTCCAACTTTTAGTAATGGATTATTCTGGCGTAAATTGATTAATCGGATGAAAAACTTGGCACAGTCTGCAGATTTTTCATTCAAGTCTACTTTTTATACATTATACATTCAAAGACAAACTATAAAAAATAAATACAATTATTTTCTTTAAGTATGAAAAAACGTGTCTAAAATGTAACAACACAGCATTCCTTTAGTGAATGTTTGATCATTTGTAGCAAAAGATGCATCTGCAGCTAAAGAAATGCTTTGAACATCAACATGTGAAAAGCTCAGAGCTTTCTGCTTGACGTGGCATCAATACACTACAGGGCTGATCAATTCACTAATTTTTACATTAACTGATAAAAAAGCAAAATGTGATTTATGAGACTTTTTTTTCTTTTACAGAATTTGAACTAGGTGAAGCAGTAACTATGTCATTGATGAGTTTTTGTAGAACATATCTACAGTTTTTTTTTATCTTAAATGCAAAATGTATATATTTTTAGCACATTTTTGGCGTGAGTGTTGTTTCATCAAATTCTTTTTTTTAGTCTGTACATTCCAATTAACGCTTAATTTATTACTAAATTAGTTGATGATTACTTCAATAATCGATTCGTCATGATTGATCCGATTAATGGGTTATGTCCTACACAATTATGATGGAATAAATTACACTTGGGTAGAGTTTTTCCTAATGAGGTCATTTCTGAAGGAATCTGGATGTTATTAAGGGTATCTCGGTGAAAGGGGCTGAACAGAAAACAATTCACACTTTAGATTTTTGTTTGCAAAAATATTAAAATTTGCATAAAATCCCTACTAATAATTTAAAGTGGCATGTGGAAGATGAATCAGCTGCATTAAAATGCCAATGTGAAGAAGCTTCGATCGGTTAAAGTACAGACGCGCCAGCAGCAGGCTGAAGGAGCGCATTCCTTTCATGTTCCAAGGGTGTGCCTCGTCTCGTCAGACTGACATCTCAGCGTCTCGCCTGTCACCAGGCACCATAGCACGGATTCCCAGCAGTCACCACAGTAAGAAGAGCTAACGAGGCTCGTGCGGCCAGCGGACCGGTTGTGGTAAAGAATCTGTATACATCTAAACGGCAGAATATTACTGCTGTTAACGACATAACATTCCTGCAACACTTTGCATTTAGAGTAAATGTTAAACACAAGATGAAAATGTCTATTCAGACTATATACAGTCCTACTGAACCAAGCTGCGGTTCTGCAGATCGGTCAGAGCCAGATGAGAAGCTCCGCCTCACTTCTGACCCCTGAGGTTGTGTTTCTGTCCGTCTCCCCGGTCGGGCTAAATGAGAGCGCTTCTATCTTGCTGACAAGTGAGAACCTTTGGCCAAAAGACCGTCCCTCGGTGACAACGGACACTTGCCAGACCCCAGTAAATGCCACATACTCTCCATGGTGTCTGGAATCTCAGCGGCGGGTGCTGATGGGTACAGTAGCTGCAGAGCACACAGCCCAGCGGGGTGGGACGGTTATCTGCAGAAGTGCTTCCCTATAAGGTCATCGCTCTCTCTCCAACTCTCTGTCCGGTAGAATAGGAACGCTCCTCTCTCACACACATACACACAAGCAGACTCCACAACAAGAACATCCAAACTAGCGAGCCCTCAAAACCAAGCAGTAAACTGGCACCTGACAGAGTGCACTGTTATGACAAGGACTTAAATCCAAACAGAGTTTGTAAACTAACTTTATTAGCCATGTCATGAAACCATAAACTATTATTTATGGCAAATCCTTAAATAATCACTCCTACTGATATATAAAAAAACAAATGCAGAGAATGAAATGGGCTGACGTTGATGAAGGTCTGAATTAAAACTGTAACAGCGAGGCTGTGTTCAGGCATGAGAAAATGGAAACGCTGAAAGCAGCAGCTGGGAGATGCAGGACGGGCTTTCTGGCTGTTCTTCCCTCTGTGGAGGAAGCCACGGAGGACTAATCTCTGCGTCCTCCATCTCAGCCACCCGGCCAGCTTCTGCATCATCATCATCACACTCCGCCTCCACATGGCACGGGTCACTTTGAAGCTCGGGGAAGGGAGGGCAGGAGGGAATAGTAGGACGGGAGCCATTGTAAGAGATATGAGGAGGATTTAGAATGCATGTACAGCTGACGAGTTTGTCCCGACCACGGGATAAAACGTCCGCTCTTCGCTGCCTGCTGGGATGCTCTTTTTAAGAAAACCTCGTGCTGCTGAAAGAGTGGCGTCCTGCTGCTTTCATCAAGAGCTTTCTGCAGGAGGGGAGTGTGCGTCTCATTACTAGCTGCAAATGTCCGCAAAACATTGTAAATATTAAGCTAATGAAAATGCTAAATGACCTGTACTTGTACACCGTGTTCCAAATTATGATGCAAATTGCATTTAAGTGTCATAAAGATAAATTTTTTGTTGTGCTATTAAATTTATAGATGGTATTGTGTGTCAGGCTCTTCGAATCATTATAATTAATTTCAGAGAGCTGGTTGATTACTGTGTCTGGTAGTTTATCAATTAAAGGAAATCTACTTAAGAAGGGTGTTCCACATTATCAAGCAGGCCACAGGTTTCAAGCAATATGGGAAAGAGAAAGGATCTCTCTGCTGATGAAAATCATCAGATAATGTAGTGCCGTATGACAAGGTATGAAAACATTAGATATTTAACAAAAACTGAAGCGTTATCATACTGTGAAGAGATTTGTGGCTGATTCAGAACAAAGATGGGTTTGTACAGATAAAGGCATAATGAGGAAGGTTTCTGTTAGACAAATTCATGGGATTAAGAGAGCAGCTGTTAAAATGCCCTTACAAAGCAGCAAACAGTTATTTGAAGCTGCTGGTGCCTCTGGAACCTCAAGGTGGAGGATCCTCCAGAGGCTTGAGGTGCATCAACCTACTATTGGGCCCCTAACCAGAGCTCACAAGTAGAAATGATCGTAGTGGGCCCAGTCATAAATGAAGATTCACTTTCAAACAGACTTGTTCACTGATGACTGAGGGTCCATCTGGATGATCCAGATGGATGCAGTAGTGGATTGGTGGTGGATGGCCACCACGTCTCAACATAGCTGTGACGTCAGCAAGGAGGTGGTGGAGTCATGCTTTGGACTGAAATCATGGGGAGAGAGAGAGAGAGAGAGAGAGAGAGCTGCTCAGCCCCTTCAGAGTCCCTGAAGGTGTGAAAATGACCTCAGCAAA
>CAEFZX010019736.1:0-10913 GCA_903066825.1 Alfaro cultratus | reverse complement strand
TATATATATTGTTTAATGATTAAATGCAGTCAAATTACAAATCGGTTTTCGGTAGAAGATTTGGTTTGAGGTATGTTACTTCAATAAAAGAGACCTTTTGTACCACAAAAGATATTGTGTGGAGGACTTTAAATGCAGGTGGGAATTTCCTACTTTGTGGTTGAGTGTGAGCCCAGTTGTTGAGCTCTGGGAAGGCCACCAAGAGTCTCTCTCTCTTCCTCAATGCTTGCACGTGCTCCGTCAGTTCGGCTACATGCTTTCCTAGCTCTTCTACACGTGTCTGTAGCGTTTGCTTCTCTTTTTGGAGCTCTCTACAGATGTCCTAGTGGAAGAAAGCAACTATGTAAGCATTTAGCATAAGTCTCTGAATTACAGAAATGGAAAGGCTCTTATCAACCTGCTGCCGAGAGACCTCAGCCTGCTGCTGCTCCTTCAAATCGATTATCTTTTTCAGCTGATTGTCTAAGTTGGTCTGTACCTCTTCTTTTTCTTCCAACTGCCTCTGTAGTTCTTCACGCTCTTCATCAAGAGCATCGACTCTCTTTAATAAGGACTTCTGCTTGGCCTGCATTGACTAGATTAACAGCCATACAGCATTTAGCCCATCGTTATTTACATCTGTTGATTTGAGTAATAAACAGCTGTGTTTTATCTGCAAAGCTGACCTCCTGTTGACGGAAAGCGCTCTGATACTTGGCCTTCTCCTTGTCAAGAAGAAGTCGCATGTCACTAAGCTGAGTCTCGAGCTTCTGGATCGTTTGCTGCAGTTCACAGCAGGTCTCCTTCTCTCTTTGTAGTGTTTCCACTTTCTGTTGAAGTCCCTCTTTTTCACCCACTATTAGGAAATGGATAATAAATGGTTCATTATGCAGCAACATCAACATCTTTTAAAAAAATAGGCTGGGTGAAAAGAAATTTAGCATTTTTTCAAATTTTTTTACCGAGTGTTTCCAACGTTTCTTGCTGGAGTTTTACTTTCTCCTTGAGTCTTGTATTGCTCTCCTCCAATGACAACATTTCTATTAGAAATACATCAAAGAAAAATGCTTATATGGTCACATTTTCTCACATTAAAACCACGATCGTCAATACATTGATTTCAGAAACCAAACAGAAGTGGTCATAAATGTGAAGTAAAAAATGACACATAGATTTCTGGTTCTCAGCTGAATTTAGCTCAGGACTTTGACTGTTCATTCTGATCACTGGATATGCTTATCCACTGTAGCTCTGGCTGTACTTTTGTTATCGTGCTGTAAAGTAAACCTTTTCCCCAGTCACGACTCTTTTTCTGCCTCCATCTAGTTCTCTGTAAACTTTCCTCTGTAATTAGCTCCACCCATCTTTCCATCCTCACTGGAATGATGAATTTAGGTTGTTACTTTCGACAGTGGCTTACTTTTTGCCAGTCTTTCAATGGGGTTAGATTTCACACAGGAGCTGATTTCACACTGAGATCAAATTACAGGCAAGTTGTCTCATTTTAATTATCATGTGATGGGCCTGTGATGGACCTGCAGCCTGTCCAGGCTGTGGCCTGCTTCTTGTCCATCAACAGTTGGTGATGGGCCTCCTGCAAGCACTAACAGGGCATAGACAACAACTGGATGAATAGTTATTATCTATGCCAACTATTGATATAGTTGGCATAGATAACTATGGGCTGAATGTGTGAAACAAAATTTTCTGACTTTTATTTGTCAAAAATTTAGGAAAGCATGTATCATTTTCCTCCACTTCAAAATGTGTCGCACTTTGTTGGTTTGTTACACAAAAATCTCAGTGAAAATCATTTAGGTTTGTGTTTGTAACATGATTAATGTAAAAAGAAAGGAATTAAATGGATTTAAATGAAGTCACTGTATAAATAACACTTTTACTACCTCTTTTAGATTGTTTTTGTTCTTCTTGTAGCCTTTGCTGTCTTTCTCGTGAGGTCCTCTCTGCTTTCTGTAGGGAAGACTGCAGCTGGACTATGCGGACCTGGTGTTTTTCCATCTCTTGCTGGAACTCCTTCTTCACGCTTGCCAGCTGAGAACTGAACTTGTTTCGATCTGTTTCAGCTTTTGCGAGGGCTTCTCGAAGAGGCCTGACGGTACTCCGCACATCCTGAAGATGCTTTGCGAGGCAACGCATGTCCCTGAGTTGCTCTTGGGCCCACTGGGTGACATCACCCGCCGTCATCTGTCCCGGACGCACCGTGTCTTTCATGGCGCTTGAGAGACGCTTAAGAGATGAGGGTAAACCCTCACTCTGGAAAAGGTCTATCAAAGCATCTCCTGTGTTTCTCAGAAGGGACTGGACTCTATGACATGCATCACAGGGAATGAGGGATGACTTTGTGGTCTGACAGACAGTATTCTGGTGTTTGGCTTTAGAATAGACTGGAGCATTGTGAATTGGACTTGAATGCTCACTTTTCTGGGGTGAAGTCGGTGAAAACGAAGCAGATGAACAACTTCTGCATAAGTGAGTGCTTGAGCTAGTTGGGGAAGACAGATCTGACTCTGCCTTTGAGTAATCTAATGTCTTTGTTTTTGTCTGTTTTATGGCTTTAGAGTTCTCCTACAAAACAAAACAAACAAAAAATTTAAATGTACTGAAAACTTTACGTTGCGTCCAATCTGCAACAAAGTCAAGCTTACCTTCTTGTTCACACACTGAAGCAAAGTACCCCAGTAGTTCCTAACCACAAGGCCCACTGAAAGGCATCCTTTTTGATGGATTCGGTCTCTTCCCTGTCTTCCCCTCTGCAGTTCACTATAAGCACTGACGCTTTGCAGAAGGAAGAGGAGTCTAGTCAAAGCAGAGGAGAAAGCAGCATGTTAAGAAAAGGCTTTGCCCAACCATCTTGTTACACATTTATGTAAATGCCTTCAATATGTATTCATATCCCTAGAATTTTCTCGCATTTGTTTCTTTACAACCACAAATTTTAACATATTTTATTGGAATTGTGTGTCGTAGACCAACAGAAAGAAGTAGGTAATTGTGAAATAGATGCAAAATGAGACAAAGTTTATTTCACAAATAAAACTAACAGGTGAGAAAAATCTATTAGTATTGCAAAAGAATTAGCAACAAATTATTTTTGCTAAAGAATTTTTCTTCAGCAAAATTCGTCAGCATTTGCTGGATTGCAACCGTAATCCAGCAAACGGTGCTTCTGCAAAGTATTGGCTGGAAGAGTGGATGCAGAGACAACATTTTAAACCCTGTACCACACAAAACCCAAATAAAATAAGCTTAAACTTGTGGTTGAAACAAATTTTGTCAAAACAAACAAACAAAAAAGAATACTTTTACAGCTTAGTCTAATACCTGTCAACCACTAGCTCCAGTAAAACAACATGCGAGTGCTGATTGTATGTGTCCTCTCCCGTCACAAAGTCATACTCCTCTAGCAGGTCCATCATATCCAGGTCGCTCGCCAATTTGTTGGGAAACTTCCAGGAGGTGTAACTGACCGGTCCGGTTCTAGAAACCACGTCCATAATCGCACCCTGAATGTCCACCAGGTCTTTCCTGAGGCTCTTGATGCAGTCCTTGTGGCCCAACAGCTCACTCATGTCTCACAATTTGTTTTTATATTCCCAGTTTGACCGAGAAACTGACTTGTTTACATCACGTTTCCCCGACAACGACAAGAATGCCACTTCAAGGTCCATAATGCACTGCGGCGTGTTTCCGGATGTAATAAACCTCCATTAGGCCAACGAAGTTGAACCGTAGTAAGTATTACGAGTTTGGCAATTTACCTATAATTAATTACATTAAAAATATATACTTTTACAATTAAATTGGGTTCGGAGTGTGTTTACGTGTCTTTGTGGTTGTCTAGTTTTGGGTAGCTTTCTGTTTGGAGCAGTGAAGACGCAGCCATGCCGCCTGGGCCCGTTCAGATAGTTCAACCGGAGACCAACAACAAGGTAACGCCATAGCTTAGCTAATGTTAATGGTTGGACCACCGACTCGACGGAAAGACTGTGTGGAGTTCTGTCCACGTTCTTGCTGTAAAACATATTATTTGTCTCTGTGTGTGTTTTGGGTTTTAAAACGAGAAGTGGCCTTGTTGAACATGAATTAATAAATGGTTTAGCTCGTTAGCATGGAGGCTCTCGGTAGTTCGTTTACAGCGGGCCACTAGCGGTTTATTTGTTAGTAGCCTGACAAGAAGAAGTGAAAGAGAGAAGGGGAGGACATGCAGTAAATGGTCCGGGCCTGGAGTCGAACCTGAGACGGCCTTTGTTAATGTTACACCCGCTCTACGTCTGAGCTACGCGCACAACTTAAACCCTTGACTCTTACATAGCCTTTAAATTTGTGGACTTTGAATGTAGCATTTTTCTTTTCTGAATTATTAAAATAGCTTTTTAAATAAAATTTGCTCAAAAAATAAAGTTTCTTATTGATTTTGCTTAATTGCACATCCAAGAATTTCTTCTCAAGATCAAGGGTTGAGCTTGGACGTATTTGATAATGGTGCCAAAATAAGTAGTTATGGTGTTCAAACCCTGTTCAATCAGTTTCATTCAATTTTTTTCACTTGTGTTAATAGGTAACAACACTTTTCCTGTCGAAATTTGTTTTAAATCGTATTATTTACCTGATAAAACAGCGATTGTTCCGAAAATAAGTAAGCTTAAGATGCTTCAGGAAAATGAGGCAATATGACTAAATTAAGAAGAAAAAATCGAGTTACACTGTTAGACAATTTAACTAGCATAAAAAAAATTGTCCTTTCATGACAAAAATGGTTGGAAGATTTTATGATGTATTTGTTAAATTGAGCCTGAATTTGTTGGTAACTATGAAACAGAAATTTTGTACGAGCAATCCTATTTACACTTTGATATCAGTCAGATTTAGAATTATTGTAAATATTTACATGTTGAAATTAGATCTTTGGTCAAGTTTATTTTCTATTCAGCATTTCCATTGAATTAAATAGAAAAACAAATCACTTTGTAGTGAAATAAAAAATCTTTTTATAAAGTACGTCTGTTTTCTAGAGTTGTAACCTTTGAACTGTTAAACATTTGTGAATCTTATCAGCAGAATGATGGACCTGCAGAAGAGACTCCAGCCACTAAGCCCATCGTTGGCATCATATATCCTCCTCCAGAAGTCCGAAACATTGTCGACAAGACTGCCAGTTTTGTTGCCAGGTTAGTTATTCTGAATGGGGCATTAGTACACGGTACACCTACAATCTTAAATGGGTTTCCTTTTACAATCCAACTTTTTTTCTTGCGATTTCACAGGAATGGACCAGAGTTTGAAGCAAGAATTCGTCAGAATGAGATCAACAACCCCAAATTTAATTTCCTCAACCCCAACGATCCCTACCATTCTTACTACCGCCACAAAGTCAATGAATTTAAGGAGGGCAAGGCACAAGAGCCATCTGCAGCAGTGCCTAAGGTCATGCAGCAGCAAGCCATGCAGCAGTCTCAGCAGCTTCCTCAAAAGGTATCCCACTCCCCCTACTCTG
Source organism: Alfaro cultratus (assembly GCA_903066825.1). Taxonomy (NCBI): domain Eukaryota; kingdom Metazoa; phylum Chordata; class Actinopteri; order Cyprinodontiformes; family Poeciliidae; genus Alfaro; species Alfaro cultratus. The sequence continues at coordinate 5,419 of CAEFZX010019736.1, read as the reverse complement.
TATTCCCGCTTTTGGGGCTTCTACTTGAGCAAGTTGTTTTTTGATGGTTTTCGATGCTGCGTTTATTTCTAGGTGCAGTCGCAGGTGATTCAGGAGACCGTGGTCCCCAAAGAGCCACCCCCCGACTTTGAGTTCATTGCGGACCCTCCATCAATCTCTGCGTTTGATCTGGATGTTGTGAAGCTCACTGCCCAGTTTGTGGCTCGCAATGGCCGACAGTTTCTCACCCAGCTGATGCAGAAGGAGCAGAGGAACTACCAGTTTGACTTTCTGCGCCCACAGCACAGTCTCTTCAACTATTTCACCAAACTGGTGGAGCAGTACACGAAGGTGAACTACAAGGTTCAGCCTGAATCTGATTCAGTGGTCTGTGCTAGTTTATAGATCCTAACTACACTTTAATCTGTCAATCTTTTAGATCCTGATCCCTCCCAAAGGCCTGCTAATCAAACTTAAAAAAGAAGCTGAGAACCCAAAGGAAGTTATGGACCAGGTAATTTCTTATAAGTGGAAAACTGAAAGCTAATGATTGCAGATTTTCCCTGTTAATTGACTGTTTTCTGATCCAAAAATCAGGTGAGGTACCGTGTCGAATGGGCAAAATACCAGGAGCGTGAGAGAAAGAAGGAGGAAGAGGAGAGGGAGAAGGAACGGGTCGCTTACGCCCAAATAGACTGGCATGATTTTGTGGTGGTGGAGACGGTGGACTTCCAGCCCAATGAACAAGGTAGTATATCACCAATTAGTTTATGCATGCAAGCTGGGAATTTAGTTGTTTTGACTTTATTTGCTTTTGTTTTTCTTCCCTCAAGGTCACTTCCCTCCACCCACGACACCAGAGGAGCTTGGCGCTCGCATCCTGATCCAGGAGCGCTACGAGAAATACGGAGAAAGCGAGGAGGTGGAGATGGAGGTGGAGAGTGAGGATGAAGAGGATGAACGAGAAAAGCGGGCTGACGGCCAGCCTTCACAGCCTGATCAAGACACACAAGTCCAGGACATGGATGAGGTGAGAACTTAGCAGAGGAGTCAGGCAGAATCTAAACAAGCCCATTTGTACCAATTTTAGATAGAATAAAGAATGATTGCTTTGTAATTTTTTGTAGAAATCTACAAAGCACATTGCCAATGCATGACTTGAAAATAGTACTTTTAAAAGATCTGCTTTAACAGAATTTTCCATGCGTCTCTTCAGGGATCTGATGACGAAGATGAAGGTGTGAAGGCTCCATTGCCACCAGACAACCCGATGCCACCCCCCTTGCCTCCAGCTCCAGAACAGGTTATAATTCGCAAGGACTACGACCCCAAAGGTAACTTAATTCACTCATTTATGTCTTAGTTTACTTTAATCCAAATAATCGTTCATCTCTAATGTTAAACTTTTATTTAAACTCTGTGAGGTGAGCTCTTAAATGCAGTTGATTTTTGTGGTGATTTCAAGAGTGAGGCATAATGACAGTTTTCTTTTCTTGAGTGAACAAAGGGAACTCATGGTGGGACGAGCATTTAGGCAATGTGAAATGCATTAATATAAATTTCATCTCCTTAATCAAGGAAGACACAACAGCATCAGATGCAAGTCTTTTATTTCATTAGCCTCAAGTACAGATAACTGATATCGACAAAAGTTTAACGCAATACTATGTTGTATTTATTGTTGTAATGTAAATAAAAGTGATGATAAAAACTCATTACAATTATTTTGGTAGTAGGTATCCAGATTGAAATGTCTGTAGGACTGGAAACTGATCAAACTCATGTTATTTTGCCCTTACAGCTTCCAAGCCACAGCCCTCGGTTGCAACTCCAGACGAATACCTTATTTCACCAATCACCGGTGAGAAAGTCCCCGCCAGTAAGATGCAGGAGCACATGCGCATCGGCCTGCTGGATCCGCGCTGGCTTGAACAGAGAGATCGAAGCATTAGAGACAGGCAGACGGAGGATGAAGTCTATGCTCCCGGTTTGGATATTGAGAGCAGCTTGAAGCAGCTCGCTGAGAGGCGTACTGATATCTTTGGTGTGGAAGAGACGGCCATCGGAAAGAAGATCGGCGAGGAGGAAATTCAGAAGCCAGAAGAAAAGGTAGGAATAGCTGTTGGTTCAAAAATCTCAAAACATGAAATCATGACAGTTTATTTTTTCCTTAAATATGAACAGTTTGTGGTTTGTTTTCATATTTTTCTGCATTTGTGTTCTGCAGGTCACCTGGGACGGCCACTCGGGGAGCATGGCTCGCACGCAGCAGGCAGCTCAGGCCAACATCACTCTGCAGGAGCAGATCGAAGCCATTCACAAGGCCAAAGGACTGGTGGGAGAGGATGAAACAAAGGAAAAAATTGGTCCCAGCAAACCGAGTGAAATTCATCAGCCTCCTCCCATTCCCTCATTGGCACCAAGTCTGCCTAAACCCAGTCCTCCTGTCACAACCGTGTCACGCCCACCTGTCTCAGTAAGTTGTTATTCAAAATGGCTTAATGAAGATCAGAGAAGGAAGCAGACAGATCACAGATTAAGTTCTGGAGAATTTAAAAATGGAGTTAGGTTGTTAAAATTTTGAGGTTCTTATAGCGTGCTGATCATATGAACTGTTAATCAGAGTATGATATGATGCTGGGATGCTGTCCACCATAGCGACAGTAGTTTTTCTCCAAAATTGATAATCAAAAATTCACAATAAAAAAATTGGTTTTGTTAAATAAAGTTCTACACCAAAAAATAATGGGTATGGTCTTTAGTTTACTGGAGTCACTTTTTTTAGAAGTCGTGCAAAAATATTCAAATCTCACTTTAAAAAAAAAAAAACATCATTAAGAGTCATTCTTTTCAGAATCTTAGCTCTCTACCAGCAGGGACTGGGAAGCTTCATTTAGATTATGAAAACATTGATAAAGCAAAATAAAGGGACCATCCTGGAAGAAAATCTCTGATTCTACTGATATTGATATTTGTAGTAATGTAGGAAAAGTTAAAGTGATACAAACTCTCTAATTTGCCTTTCAACAGGTGGCTCCTCCAATCCGTACCACTCTGTTGTCTGCCGTACCTGTGATTCCACGGCCCCCGGTGACCCCCGTGGTGCGTCTGGCGCCAGGTCAAGTCATTACACAGATGCCGCCCATGATTCCTGCTCCTCGTGTCAACGTGGTTCCCATGCCACCAGCGCCCCACCTCATGGCCCCCAGGCCACCCCCTATGGTTGTTCCAACTGGTAAGCTCAAGGTTTCCCAGAATCGTCTTGGAAAGTGTTCATCATTCACTTCTTTTTTTATTATAGCTAAATCAAATTGTCTCTTCTTCCAGCGTTTGTCCCCGCTCCTCCCATGCCCCAACCACCCAGCGCTGCCCCAGCGCCGCCCGTCCACCCACCCCCTCCACATGAGGACGAACCAATGAGCAAGAAGATGAAGACGGAGGACAACCTCATCTCAGAGGAAGAGTTCCTTCGTCGAAACAAGGTCTGTTAGTAACGGTGTATAGAACACTGAATTATGTGCAGCTAAGATTATTTATCCTAACGGAAGGTTTTAAGATAACCTGCACTGTGCAGAAGAACAACATACACACCTTGGTTTAAAAAACTAATTAAATTTAATTAATTAAATTAAGAATTATTCTGAAAAGAATAACTCTTAATGATGTTTTTTTTTTATTATTCCATAAATTCCAAATTTATGGAATTTTATAGAGTTTTGCTGCATTTTATAGAATTTTGGCCATAACGGTGGAGATTTACTTAGTCTCAGTGGATGTGATCAATTGCACACTACTTTTGTAACATGGAGCGTGTACAAACAAATCAAAATTTTCTTTGTTTTGCCGCATTTCTTGCTGCATTTAGGGTCCTGTGGCAATCAAAGTACAAGTCCCCAACATGCAGGACAAGACCGAATGGAAGCTAAATGGCCAAGTATTGAATTTCACTGTCCCACTTACAGACCAGGTATGTTAATATACATCTTTTTTTAAATGTGTTCTTGAAGATGTGCCCGTTTCAGACTTATGGATAAATAAATGAAATGTGTTTACAGGTGTCTGTCATTAAAGTCAAAATCCATGAGGCAACAGGCATGCCGGCTGGAAAACAGAAGTTGCAGTATGAGGTAAGGTTGTCTCTTATTTCATTGGAACATTTTATTAAATCCAAATGAATCAGATTTATAGATTCGTAACATTCATGTTTGTTTTACAGGGCATCTTCATCAAGGATTCGAACTCTCTGGCTTATTACAACATGTCCAATGGTTCCGTCATTCATTTGGCTCTGAAGGAGAGAGGTGGAAGAAAGAAGTGAGACGTTTGTCACAGAAAAAGTTATTACTCTACTCATGCCTAGTACGTTGGTTTAGTTCAGGAGAACATTTTGGAAAAATGCTTCCTTTTTTTGTCAAAAGAAATATTCTAAAAGTTATTTTGTCCTTGAATGGCATGTTGTTTCTAATTAGTGGTGATTTTTAGTTTCAACTCCTGATTTATCCATGACATATGTACACTGATGTTGCCTTTACAGGTAAATTGCTCAAAATATAGATTCCTGATTTGCTTGCTCATTTTAAATAAAGGACTCAAAAATCATTTGCTGCTGTTTGACATGTAAGTTATTGTTCAGCCTTAACTCATAATGTATTTTGACCAATTGTTTACAAACTGGTGCGCTGCTGGTACTTAGCCTTTCGTGAAATTCTATTTTTAAAATTGGTGCATCAACAAGGTAAACACAAAGCATATTGCCTGAATGATTCAGTGAGCCCAGTCAAGAACAGAATACAACAAAACCAACTTTAATTGCCCACCAATGGGGAAAGTCAGAAATTTTTTTAAGTAGTTAAAGCACATCTGTCATAGGATTTAAAAAGATACTTCTTCAAGGAGAGGTTTCAATTTCCCTCATGGCCCAGACGAAACTGAAACAGATAACAATGAACCAAATTACTGATGCTTACTTACGCCAATCTGTATGCACGCTCCAACAAGTGTTCTGCCATAATTGTTCTGTATCATCAGTTACAGAGCAATGACAAGGAGTTAAGTCTTCTTATCAACTCTCAACCACTTTCCTGTTCATGCTGAAAGAAAATCCCCACAGCAACATGGTGCCACCACCGTGCGTCACGGGGAATGCTGCAAACGGTTGCACATTTCAGATTTTGATTTCTAAGAAGATTTGAAAACCATGTGTTACATGTCTCAGCTGAATTGAAACAGTTGTAACAAAATATGTTTTTTTTTCTTTGATGTCTCTGCTTTTCCTCTCTTCCGAGTGGCAAGCCTGAAACAATGAAGCAATTCTGTGAACGAATGAAAGAGCGACCGCCGTCTTCTTCCCCAAGCTCTGTCTTTTTATTACAAATTCACAAAATCATGAAGTCATAAAATTATACAATAAACATTCCTTTATGTAATCATGTCCACGTCC
>CAEFZX010019735.1:0-10586 GCA_903066825.1 Alfaro cultratus | reverse complement strand
ACACAGCTACAAACTGCTACACACACACACACAGCTACAAACTGCTACACACACACACACATAGAACACACACACACTGCTACAAACTGCTACACACACACACACAGCTACAAACTGCTACACACACACACACAGCTACAAACTGCTACACACACACACACATAGAACACACACACACAGCTACAAACTGCTACACACACACACACATAGAACACACACTGAGTAACAGTAGTCAGATGTGTGTTTGCTCTTCAGCAGCTTCTTAAAGTGAAGTGGATCAACTTCAGAGCCACTCTGAGTCTGACTGTGTGTGTGTGTGTTGCTGTGTGTGTGTTGCTGTCTGTGTGTGTTGCTGTGTGTGTGTTGCTGTGTGTGTGTGTGTGTTGCTGTGTGTGTGTGTGTGCGTGTGTTGCTGTGTGTGTGTTGCTGTGTGTGTGTGTGTTGTTGTGTGTGTGTGTGTTGCTGTGTGTGTTGCAGTGTGTGTGTGTGTGTTGCTGTGTATGTGTTGCAGTGTGTGTGTGTGTGTGTGTGTGTGTGTTGCTGTGTGTGTGTTGCAGTGTGTGTGTGTGTGTGTTGCTGTGTGTGTGTTGCAGTGTGTGTGTGTGTGTGTGTGTGTGTGTGTTGCTGTGTGTGTGTGGGATAACCCCTGGGGTTCAGTGATCAGTGTAAACATGATAATAAACCTTCAGGTCGAGTTGCTCGTTACGCTCGTTAAGCATCTGCAGGAGTCATGTGACCTGGAAGCTGCTGGTGAAGCGATGAAGACTCTGATCTTCATCAGGCTCTGCTTCCCTCCGAGCAGCTGAAGCTGACCTTTGACCCTAATGTCATCCACTACAGGAAGTGCTGCTGAAGCGAGCCGCTGACCTGGTGGAGGCGCTCTACGGCATGCCACACAACAACCAGGTGAGACACACCTGACTGAAACCAGGAGGAACCAAGGCAGGTCAGAGCCGGAGGCACAGCCTGCTCCAAACGGCGGAGGAAGTCCCTCCCTCTGACAGCCGACAGAGGTTTCCGTTCAGAGGAACCGAGAGCAAACAGGCCGGCTCCCGTCAGGTTCCCGTTTCGGCCGATGTTCAGAGTGCGCTGTCTCTGCAGGAGATCATCCTGAAGCGAGCGGCCGACATCGCCGAGGCGCTCTACAGCGTTCCCAGGAACCACAACCAGATCCCGTCGCTAGGGAACTCCACCTCCCACGGCATGATGGGAGTCAACTCCTTTGGCGGCCAGCTGGCCGTCAATGTCTCCGAGACGGGTCAAGGTACGAGCCGACTGTCCGGTGAGCGCCGTCCATGTGAGAACCGGTTCTGATCCAGAGAACAGGAACCTAGAACCTTGGAGTCCTGGTTGTTGTTTGGTTCCTGGTAGTTTTTCAGCTGTCTATGCCGGATTATGGTTTCCTCATCAAATTCTATTAATTAATATTAATTTAATCTACAACATTTTCTTCTTCCAGTGGGCTACAACCGGAACACCAGCAGTGTGTCGCCGCGGGGATACGTCCCAAGCTCCACCCCCCAGCAGAGTAACTATGGCAACACTGTCAGCAGCAGCATGAACGGCTATGGAAACTCCAGCATGCCGAACCTTGGAGTGGCGACGTCTCCTGGTTTTCTGAACGGATCGTCGGCCAACTCGCCCTACGGCAGTAAGTACCTGGGGACTAATACTACCGTAGTACTGTAGTACTGTACTGTAGTACTGTAGTACTGTAGTAGTGATACTACTGCAGCTACTGGTAAAACGTTTTTCCAGAGGTTCTGATGACAGAAGGGGTCGAAGGCCAGGCGGCTCAGGGTTTCTCCTCTTTACGGTTGCTCGTCTCTCAGCTGAACATGTCTGCCTCCAGTAAGCCTCAGTTCAGGAGTCTCTGTGTGAACTGGTTAAACTGGTGTTTGTTGTCTTCCAGTTGTCCCGTCCAGTCCCAGCATGGCCGTGTCCAACTGTAACTCGTCTCACGGAGTCTTCTCCTTCTCGGCCGCTGTCAAACAGAAGAGCGCCTTCGCTCCGGTGGTGCGGCCTTCGGCTTCACCTCCGCCTCCGCCCAACTGCTCCGGTGGGAACGCCAATGGACTACAAGGTGAAGGCCCGTCCCCTTTGCCGTCATGCCGGCCCACGTGTCCAGCCCCTGTAAAACTGTGTCTGATGTCTTTGCGTTGAGTCAAACACCGTGCCAGACCATTTTGAAACCAGTAAACCCATCTGAACCAGTTAATTCCTCTGAACTAATCAGGTCATTTGCCAACCAATCGCAGCGCTTCATTTTCAGCGCAGGGTTCGGCTCCATCAGGAAGGCTTTGCCGCCATGGTTGTAGTTTTCTGGTTCTGGACCAATCAAACGTCTGCGGTCTCCTCTGTAAACAGAGTCCTGTTAGAGCTGCCATGTTTTATTCAGTCAGAGTCACAGATACACTGTCTGAACACACACACACACCGAACCAGCTCAGGGTTCAGTGTGTGTGATGGCAGCATTTTTGACAGAGAGGTTTGTCCATCCTCAAATATTCATGCAGCACTCATACGTGTGTGTGTGTGTTTGTGTGTGTGTGCACTTACAGATCTGCAGCGCTCCTACTGAATGATGGCAGTTTGAACAGTGATAAAAACTGCAACAGAAGCAGACATTTGTTAATAATATTTATTATTAAAAATAATAATCATTATTCTAGTTATGACCTGTCCACGGTGACCCCGCCTCTCGCCCGAACGTTAGCTGGAGATAGGCACCAGCACCTCCTGACCTCACAAGGGTGGACAGAAAATGGATGGATTATAGTTATTATTATTATTTTCTATGATATATTATCTTAATTTTGTTTTTTATAAATTTTTCGTACTTTTATGTTTGTGTGAACCAACACATGTTACACCTGAATTTCTCCACTGTGGAACATTAAAGGAGATTTCTATTCTATTCTGTTGTTATTATTCTTATTCTCACTATAATTAGTTGCGTAAAGCAGCAGGGGATGCAGTGGAGCTGCAGGAGGAACACGGTGCTGGGAGGAGGCGGGGCTAACACAATGACATTATGAAAAATGAAAAAATAAACAAACTTACAGAAAAACAACACAAAAAGCCAAAGAGGAACACAAACCAGAAATCCTGGGAAACGATCACAGGAGTAGCCGAGAGGATCCGGCAAGGAGTGACTGAGAATGAGAAGCTTAAATACCGGAGAGGGTGAATGCTGAACAAAAGGCCTGGGCTATGAGCTACCTGACTGCAGGTAGAGGGAGACAGGGAGTGGCTCAGAGGAACAGGAAATAAATCTAACACTAAAGAAACATAATGAAACTAGAGTAACAAAGAATAAATATAAACATAACTAGAAATGCTAAGACTGACTTAAAGGAAAACGGAAACAAGACAGAGCTAACCAAAAGAAGAGCACAAAATAATAATGAAACTAGAAGCAAATCAAACTACCAAAACATCCCGGGATCCGAACAGATAATGAACAATAAATGTTTTTATTTTACAACGTTGTTTCTTCTCATGAGACGTTTCTTCTTCTTGCGTTTCTGCAGCCATGTCAGGACTCGTCGTTCCTCCGATGTAGATCCTTCCTCACCGCCCTCCTCACCCTCAGCCTCGAGCAGCAATCACCTCAGAGGGGGAGGGGCCAGTAGTCCCTGGAGGCGGAGCATCAGGCAGCTGCTGACCAATCAAAGACCTGATTCTGTTCTGATTGGACAAAGACCATGAAAAAGACTTTTAGTGCAGCATTTTTCTGCAGGTGCTTCAACCTTCTGTTCTGCTCTGATGTCTAGTCTGTTAATGTACACCTGTGATGTCACACCTGAGATGTGACATCACTTCCTGTACCTGGGTGGGCTTGGTAATTTTTTTTTAAATGACAGATTAAAAGTAAAGTCTGTTGTTGTCTGATATTAGCAGGTGTTAGCTGTGTGATGACACGGAGACCTGCGGATACACCTGGGTGGAGGTGATGCTGAAAGAGGGCGGAGCTAATATTCAGAAACCTCATCTGGACTCAGTGGGTCCGTCCTGGTTCTGATCATCTTATTTAAAACCTTTCATTTTTATTTAAACACAGAGTTGTGTTAAAGCAGAAGCCCCGCCCTCTGCCCAGCGCCTGCTTTTTGATGGCTACACTGTAAAAACTAACCCTGCATAGCACCCTAAATAGCCACTGGAGCCCCGCCCCTTTCACACTGGGTTCTGTGATTTTTGCTGAGTACTCCTTTGTGACTGCTGTGGTTGATGACACGCCCCTCCGTCACTATGACAACCGTTTTTTGTATCATATCAGGATCTAGATATTTATATCAGATTGTTTTTAGTATCGATGGATGTTTGTCATGTCGTCGTGTTGTTGCCACACCTGGTTTTATATCACGTGTTTATAGAGCTGCTGCTGTCCAATCAGCTGCGCCTGTTTGTTTTTAATGTGAACCATGTTGTAATTTCTCCACAGTGAATAAAGTCAGCAGGTCGCTCTCACAGACTCTTTCTTTCCTTCCCTGAAGGGATCGGTCTAATCCCTGGAGAACAAGGCAGACGGATGTTCCGTCCAGGTCAGCTTACAGTCTGCACACATTATTATTTGGGAAGAAGTGAAAATGTTACAGGAAAAACTGGATGCACACAACGCTGATCAGATGAAACTCTGTCGGCCGTCTTTACAATCCTGACAAGTACCAGCGCGGGCCCGGCGCCGCAGGGCGCCACCCGTTCCTCCTTCCTGTCCTTCTAATGCGCGTTCATGTTGAAGGTTAAAGGTCGTCCCACATTTTCCACATCCGCCCTTCGCTCCTCCCATTTCGGATCTCTTTTTCGCCCTTACACAAAGTCCGGATCCGGACGGACTGTGGCGAAGTATATTACCCATGATTCATTGCTGCATGTGACGTTTTGAGTTGAAAGACGGATTTATGGCAATGTTTTACTTTCATTTTTCATGTTTTTAAATTCAAAAAAAGGATTATAACAAGCCACACATTAATAACAAAAAGTTTGATATGATAAACTGAGCAGAAAAAAGAAGTAAAAAATTGTCACAAAAAGACAGATTTCAATCTTAAATTAAGCTGTTAACATATTTAACGTTTAATAGTTCTCTTAAATAAAATTATTTCACTTTAAAAATGGAGGTGATTTTTAGAAAGCAGTATTTGTGAATAAGACTTAACCAGAGGATTAAACTCTTCGTCCCTGTTAAAAGATCAGATTTTATTAGATTAAAACCTAAATATAGAATAGATTTGTTGTGCAATATCCACTTCTGAAAATCTTTCTAAAAATATTCAAGAAGTTGCAACTGAAAAAAGGTTTATTGTCTCAAAATCTCAGTCATAAAACTGAGATTTTGAGACAGAAAAATCTCAGTCACAATAAATTTTCAATAGTTATTTGGAATTTCCTATGCAGAAAGTCATTATAGAAGAAACTTCATACATAATTATTACTATAGGAGGAGAAAACCTGATGAATTTATTATAACATTTTTGATTAATTACTTCACAACATTCATAGTTTCTTTTAAAAAGCACATTTTAGTTCCATTAGTCTTTTTATTTTTCAAATGTAGCATCAGGCATTTTCCTATTATTATTTTTGATATATGCCATATGTTTGTCCTAAACTTGATCTTTGCTATTAGCTCCACTTTATATCAAACTAACCTTTTCCTGCATAAAATATATGTTTTATTTTTAGTAACAGCTGAATATGTAATCACATCTCTAATTAGTCTAATGTTGCACTGTTAAATTGAATGTTTTAATGTGCATTTTTTGGAAATGTGCCGATGTTCACAGAACAAAAAATGACCAAAAAAAAAAAAAAATCAATCAATTTTCAAAAGTAAAGTATTGAAATAATTTAGTTTTTCACTGGACATGTGTGAATACATAGAAGGAGGTCAGTTCTCATGTGGTCCAGATGTGAATAAAGTGCTGAAATTGCCCTTTATTGAAGTTTCACACATCACAAACTTGGTTTTAAATATTCTGCTATTAGAGCAGAATAATCCAGTCCAGGTGTTGGAGTTTTTTAACTAGAGTAAAAGAAAGACACTGAAGCTGGAGAAAGATTTGGTGGAATCGCCCTTTACCCATTTCCCGAATCGGAAGCTGGAATCGGAGACCAACGTCAGCTTCGTGTCTCTGAGGACAACGTCCTCATCTGGGACGTCTCTGTAGGAAACGCTGTAAACTGTCCTCTGTGTCTCTTGTTTGGACTCCACCATCACTACGGGCCTTTTCACCCAGAAAAAGGAACGGCTGATTTTTCAAACATTTCGCAGGATCTCAATAAAGTAAGTCAGGATGTTTTTTCTCTCCTTGTCTCCGTACATCAGCTTATTCTAGCATACGCATTGCGTACTGTGACTATTAATTTATTTATGTAAAGTTTAATATTGGAAAAACAAAATAATTATTAGAAAAAGGCCTATTGGAATAAGGATTTCTTATTCTTATTTTTCCGTCAACAAATGCCGCTTTTTGGGGCCTTTAACATGTTCAAAAACTCACCAAACTTGACCCAAAATTGTCCCCCAACCAAAGTTTTCAGATTCCGGTGGAATCGCAAGTGGGCGTGGCCAAACTGCTCTACAGCGCCCCCTCACGTGAGATAGGACAAATTGTAAGTTGTAGAGATCTGAAACGCAGTACGTAGGTAGATCCCCCCCAAATCAAGAAAAAAGTCTCTTGGAGGTACCCTCTAAAATGCACAGGGAGGCGGCCATTTTGGGTCAAAGTGCAAATTTTGGCCATTTATCACTTTTACTCACGTCAAATTTTAACAAACTCCTCCTAGGGATTTCGACCTATTGGCTTCATTCTTGGTCAGAATGCAGTTAAGGCATGGGCTTTAAAAGTTATTGAAAAAATTGACTTTTTGTATAAGTTCAGGGGGCGTGGCAGAGCGGCGAACTTGGCGTACTCACCAAAACAAACGAAATGCTATAGGTTTCACATAAAAAGCTCAATTGGCACCAAACTTGGGATGAGTGATCCTGGTTGGATCCTTGATGATCCTTTGTCATCATACCCTAACGTCATCTAAGCCCCGCCCCCTCAGAACAGGAAGTGCCTTTTTTTACTTGGAAAGCTCCATCTCTGGCTCTCTTGACCTAATCAAGATGATCTTGTGTCAGATGACAGATAACAAGTTGATCTCACTTGCTTTAAAGCGGCAAGAGTTGTCAGTGGCGGGCGTGGCCGTGGCGGTGCGGCGAAGCCACAGGTCACGCCGCTGCCATACTAGATTCCTCATGTTTCGACCGAGCTGCACCAAACTCACTGAGATCTATCCTTGTCCACCCCTTGACAAGAAGCCAGTGCAATATTTGGTGCCCCCTAGAATATTTTTAAAAATCAGCCATGCTTTGACCAACAATCATGAAACTCAAAACACTTGTACATCTTGACGTAAAAAGCGCCTCTTGGGGCCATGGTCTCAATCCAACAGGAAATCGGCCATTTTGTCTGCAGTAGCTTTTACAAAGTTTAGTTAAAATGCAGAATTTGCACATAACTTTATATTTTATCTGTTTGGTGACATCATAATAAAATACTAAATAAGCAGCATTTCTATCAAATACTTTTACACTTTTTGCTTCTCTGCAGTGGAGTTAGGATTCCTACTGACACCCTTCTCCTTTGAAATGAATAAAATCCTCTTTTATTTCTGCTGAGCTCACAGTGAGGAACAGAAATGATTGGTTACAACAGAAAGACGAGAGATGGCAGGCAGCAGGACGAAGATGATGAAGATGCTGCTGCTGATGAAGGTGATGATGAAGAAGATGCTGCCGAGGGTCCCCAGGTCTGGGTTGAGTTCCTGTGTGGTTCTGCAGTCTGTTCCAGACTCTTTCCTTCCAGATTCTTTATTTCCGTCACATTTTAACTTTTCATTTTTAGAAACTCCGGGGATTGGAGGCATTTTGCTAAACTGAGCAGAAAAGCGTTTTCTGGTGACTTATGCAACCTTACATGTAATTTTCTTTATTTTCTATCAATAAACAATGTGGTAATTTCATTTTACATTTTATATAGATATTAATTTAAAAGCCTGTTTAGTCCGGGTCAGAACCGGCCACAAGGACTGACAGTTGTATTTCTGCATTTAGCCACCACAGTGCCCCCTGCTGGCTAATTTCACCCTGACGCTGGTCGCCACAACACCCCCTGTTGAGCCTGCTGCAGCTGATGGAGGTCATGTGATCAGCTTCCGGCTCAGCGCCGTCATTATTAAAACTCAGACCTGAAATGAAGGTCAGTTCACACAAAGGCACAAACAGGAAGCGATTAAGATGAGTCAGGATAGCAAACAGGAAGTGATTAAGATGAGTCACGATAGCAAACAGGAAGTGATTAAGATGAGTCACGATAACAAACAGGAAGTGATTAAGATGAGTCACGATAGCAAACAGGAAGTGATTAAGATGAGTCAGGATAACAAACAGGAAGTGATTAAGATGAGTCATGATAACAAACAGGAAGTGATTAAGATGAGTCATGATAGCAAACAGGAAGTGATTAAGATGAGTCACGATAGCAAACAGGAAGTGATTAAGATGAGTCACGATAGCAAACAGGAAGTGATTAAGATGAGTCACGATAACAAACAGGAAGTGATTAAGATGAGTCACGATAACAAACAGGAAGTGATTAAGATGAGTCACGATAACAAACAGGAAGTGATTAAGATGAGTCATGATAACACGAACAGCTCATTACAGCTTCCTGTCGGATTCACTTGAACCTGAGGAAGACGAGTGATGAAGAGCTGCTCTGACCCAGAAACAGCAGAGAGTGGAAGCTACAGGAACCAGAACCAGAACCAGAACTGGTCCACAGATTTTCCATGTGCCTCCTTCTTCTGCAGCTGAATTGTTTCCTGCTAAAATGCGACATGGCTGTTCAGAGCACAGGGCTGAAAGGGAACAGATCGGATTCTCTGGGTGGAAACATCGGAACCACAGCATCTAGATAGATATATCTACACCACTGACCCCTGACGTAAATCTATAGCTGTGTTTCTAGATGTGCCCTAATCAGCCATTCCACCTGAAGAGGACAGGAAGTGGTGGTTGCCATAGCAGCAGGTTTTAAATCAGGTAAAGCAGAAAGTCTCTCAGATTGTTTTCAGTTAGTTTCACTAAAAGTTTCTGATTGGTTCTGACCCAGTTCTGCTCTCATCAAGTGGAGTTCAATGAGCCCACAGGGGGCGCTGCGCTGCCAGACTGATGCTCTCCATTACAGCTGATCAATAGATCAGCTATTGATCGCGCCTGTATTGATCACTCTGTGCATGTGTGTGTGTGAGAGAGTCAGCGTGTCGCACTGTCACGTCCAGCTTGTTAGCACACCTGTTCCCTCCTTAGGGATTTTAATTGGATCTTTGAGAGTCACCTGACCTGCCTTAACGAGCAGAGACAAACTGACAGGTTCTTCAGGTGAAAACAAAGTTTCTCTCTGGAGATCAGCAGCTAACTGCTGCTGCAGCTGCTGCTGTACGGGGGAATTTTTCTGCCATATTTCAAGAGCACATATTTTCTGTCAAAAGCAGGACTTCATGTCTTTCTTCTCAAAACTTGTAATACTTGAACTCCAAACTTATGCTCTCTCACATATTCACTCTTTCTCAAACCTTTCTCCTTGCGCTCAAAACTCATTTCTCTGCTCGCACTTGGAACAGAAAAGTACCATCACCTGGCAAGCTCTCAGCCAATAGAATGCAAGTGTTACACTGGGTGTGTTTGTTTCCTTCTAGTGGAAGAAGAACCTCGCTGCAGCAAACAGGAAGGGGCGGGACAGACCACTGTCCCTCTCATACCTTATTTGGAAATGGGACCATTGCACTCCGGAAGTGAAGGGGGCGCTATTTCCTATATTATCCGCGGTCTCCCATTTTTATTTTCTTTTGAAATCTGTGATATATCCTCTTTACCTGATCACACAAATAAGTTTGTAAAAATGACCAGAGGCACTGTTGCAAATTAGATACAGTTTATTGAGTTCACAAATGCCTATGGGCAAAAATAGTCAGTTTATTTTATTGTACAAAAATGACTTCACTAAAAGTAGGAGTTTCTGCTGGCCCTGGAAACCTTATAGCTGAAAAACAGTTAAAACCCAATTAAATAAAGTCAGACTGCTTGGGGGAGGAATAATAATACTCAATCAATCAATCAAATTTTATTTGTCTAACACATTTCAGCAGCAAGGCATTTCAAAGAGCTTTACATCATAACAAACACAAAAACACAAAGTCAATCAACAATCAAAACATCACATTAAGGTCCATCATTAAATTTGTAATTGATTACGTTTCAAATAAAACTTTAAACAGGTGCATTTTTAGTCGAGATTTAAAGGAAGTCAGTGTTTCAGCTGTTTTACAGTTTTCTGGAAGTTTGTTCCAAATTTGTTGTGGATAGAAGCTGAATGCTGCTTCTCCTCGTTTGGTTCTGGTTCTGGGGATGAAGAGCAGAACCAGAACCTGAGGGGTCTGGAAGGTTGATACAGCAACAGCAGATCTTTAATGTATTGTGGTGCTGAGCCATTCAGTGATTTATAAACTAACAATAATATTTTAAAGTCTATTCT